>JADBJO010035748.1:0-7500 GCA_016801955.1 Conus betulinus | reverse complement strand
TGGATCCAATTGATCACTCTCCCTCTCCCACACGCGTCCACCCCCCCCCCCCATCCCACCCCTCACCCCCACTCCTCACCCCTGACACCTCCCCCACCCCACCCCCACCACCTCCACCCCCATCCCCTCTTTTTTTTTAAACACCCCCCCACCCCCCACACGCCTATACACCCCCCACCCCCACCACCCTCAATATATCATTTCCACTTAATGGGTGTATTTTATAGCTCCCCTATGTAATCTCTCTCTCTCTCTCTCTCTCTCTCTCTCTCTCTCTCTCTCTCTCTCTCTCTCTCTCTCTTTCATTTTCGGCAGATACCAAGTCTCAAGTGCAGTTAGTGTCACTTTGCAAGTCTCTCTCAATGTGTTCGAGGGAGGGCGATCTTTCTATCCTAGTCTGAAGTGCCAAGAAAACACGATACAACTATTCGGGTCGCTTCCATTCCAGCAATGTAGGTGTTGTAGCCTTTACCGTTGAACAAAATACAAACCTGTAACATATAGGCAGGGTTCTAAAGGATCGTTCTATTCAGGTTATGAGACATAAATCGGGCACTAGTGTGCATAGCTAATGCAGATTGTTATGGCACCTCAAATACTTATATTCTGTTCACAAATGCTGATGTTTGTCCTTATCAAATTTACCTGTCATTATTGTTGTTACAGTATTTAGTATTCGCCTTTTTCCAGTTGATGAGAATCACATGAATAACTTTCGTTCAACAGCGAAAGAAGCAGGTATATTTTACAGCAGTACTCGAATCCAGATGAATTCAATTAATTGATAAATTCAGAAAGCACTCTTTAGGGGATCAGGCAGATAATGTAGCATTTTCAGTGTTCATAAATATACCCCCAAAAAACAAAATATATGTAAATGAAATCAAAATGTAAAGAAAGAAGAATGATATCATCCACTGTATGTTAATGCAGTAACTATATTTTTTCAGAATTTAGAAACATGTATGTAGGTCTTTCCCCAATACCTGTCCATTTGTTTTCGAATTATGGTCTTGCTTTTCAGATAGTTTGAAATTTCTCCTGGCTCTTGTAATACCATTTTTTTTTCATAACTATCGCAACCAATACCCATTCCAAACTAGGTCCTTACATGTTACCCACTCATTTCTCAGAAAGCGTACCTACAGCAAGCTGACTGAGGTTCTGTGTTTCAACAGATTTCCTTCTTTCTCACAGAGATACAGCTGAAAAATATGGGGAATTTTCTGGTTCTTTAAATGGTAAACAGGTAACACAATATCCAAAGCAATGATAGGAATAACATTACCGACTACAGAAAAAGGAGAGAAAGTCATATTCTTTAATACGATGTTTAAGGTTGCTTTTCTTTCATCAGTTCAGTCTTGTCCGATCTGCATTTACGTGCACGTTTTTCTTTGGGCGTCCTTAACTCCTCACCCAGTTAAGTAGCTTTTTTTTTTTTTTTTTTTTTTTTTTTTGCTGTCCCAACCTCTGCGCCACCTCAGAGGCAGTGCACCCACGCCGCTCATTCCGACACCCCGTCTACAGCCACAGCCCGGTCGGCCCCGCCACAGCCCCGGCACCGGCTATCCACAGGGAGCGGTCAATGTCAAGTCGTCAAGAGGCAACCCACCGGAGGAGACACTGCACTGCTGCCGAGTCACTTCAGTGGTGTTCAGTGGCGCCTGTTCTGATCTAACATACGCAGGACACCACCTACTACTAAGCCCCCTACTGACGACAATAATTGCTTAGTCACGGAGCCGGCGTGAGTGAGCTCTCCTCCGGAGGGCGCCACCACGTCCGTCCAACGACAGCCCCCATGGACTCGCCGATACCGGTGACCCGACGGAACCAAACAAGGCCACAGACGTGGAGAGGACATCGAAATTGAGGTCACCATGAGAGCAGGGCATGAAGGGCCACAGAATTTGAGACTTTTTTTTAATGCTGATCGATGAGAATGAGGATGATTAAGATGATGCTACGGATTTCCATTTCGGTCTGAGACTACATGACAGGGCTGTACTCTACGCTTCCTTTCATAATATATCCAGGCGTCAACCAGGCCCGAGAGATACAGACACCTGCAGTGTTGGTCAGGAAATTTGAGCAACACTCTCAGAAAAACTCATCCATTAAGTGGATGAAACTCGACTGTGTGGTCCCAGTCTTTACCAACTGAGCCCGCAGCAAAATCAACTCTGGGTAGGAGCCGGTCAGGGCAGAAAAAACCACATGACTTCTGATGGGATTCGAACCCACGACTTCCCAGCCGGGAGTCCATGACGCTACCACTTCGCAATTGATTTTTACCTTGAGAGACTTGTTAGTCTGTACACACACACACACACACACACACACACACACACACACACACACACACACACACACACACGCACGCACGCACGCATGCACGCACATACGCACACACACACACACACACACACACACACACACACACACACACACACACACACACACACGTGCGCAGGCGCACACACACACACACACACACACACATACACTCTCACGTGCACACACACACACACACACACACACACACACACACACACACTCACCTCACCCCCCCGCCCACCTCCCCCCCCCCCCCCCCCCCCTACCACACACACCCCACGCACACACACGCAGAGGACAGAGAGAGAGGGAGAGAGAGAAAGAGAGAGAGAGAGAGAGAGAGAGAGAGAGAGAGAGAGAGAGAGAGAGAGAGAGAGAGAGAGAGAGAGAGAGGAGAGAGAGAGAGAGAGGAAAGCGTCGTTCAAACACAATCACGCCGTAGCTGTCACTGTCCGCCATGGTTGCCATTTTCCTTCAGTTCACCGCTGACGTCGCCCGAGTCGTAAAGGTTAATAATTTACGTCACCGGTTCTGGTTTAATGTCGGCAACCAGCTAAGCTAATGTGGCAGAGAGTGGACAGTCACCCCATGGAAATGGGCGTGGGGCACCTGTCCGACACTGTACTGACCATTGAAGGACGACAGCACTTTCAGATGGATGGTAAGCATGGCCTTTTGTTTTTGTTGTTGTTGTCGCTGTGTCGTCGTCGTTGTTCCCGTAGTTGCTGTGCGCCGCTAGGGTTTCGAAGCAAAACGTCTGTCTGCGAAGTAGGTACTCAGCAATGTGATAACCAGGCACACAAAGGTTTAATGACTACCGCTGTCCTACTCAGGCACACAAGGGGTAATCACTACCGCCATGCTACACAGGCATACAAGGGGTTAATTGCTACCGCTGTGCTACTCTGGCACACAAGGGGTTAATCACTACCGCCTTGCTACACAGGCACACAAAGGATTAGTCACTATCACTGTGCTGCTCATGCACACAAGGGGTTAATCACTACCAGTGTACTACCCAGGCACACAAGGGGTTAATCACTACCGCTGTGCTACCCAGGCACACAAAGGGTTAGTCATTATATCGCTGTTCTGCCCAGGGACACAAGGGGTTAACCACTACCGTTTGTGCTAACTTACCACACAAGGGGTTAATAACTACCGCTGCGCTACTCAGGCACACAAAGGGTTAATCAGTATCACTGTGCTAACTTAACACACAAGGGGTTAATCACTACCGCTGTGCTAACTTAACTCACAATGGGTTAATTACTACAGCTGTGCTAATTCAACGTATAAGGGGTTAATCACTACCGCTTTACTACCCGCTTTACTACCCGGTTTACTACCGCTTTACACCCGACAAGGGGTTAATCACTACCCCGCTTTAATCACTACTACCCGATCACACAAGGGGTTAAATCACTACCGCTTTAACTAACTACCCGGTCACACAAGGGGTTAATCACTACCGCTTTTACTACCCGGTCACACAAGGGTTAATTGCTACCAGGCACCGTTTTTAATCACTACCCTGTGCATAACCAGGCAACACAAGTTAAAATCACTACCTCTGTGCTACCCAGGCACACAAGGGGTTCATCATTATCACTGTGCTACCCAGGCACACAAGGGGTTAATCATTATCGCTGTGCGTACCCAGGCACACAAGGGGGTAATCATTATCGCTGGTGCTACCCCCAGGCACACAAGGGTTTAATCATTATCACTGTGCTACCGAGGCACACAAGGGGTTAATCACTACTGCTGTGCTAACCAAGCGGTCTATAAAGTTTTTTTTTGTTTTTTTTTTTTTTTCTGACAGGAGGAATTGTTGTACCGGCACTTAATTTTCTCTACTTTTTGCTTGTCCATTATAATTTTTTAAAGTGAATTTCCGGTGCAAGAAATCCCATGAAGCTCCTTATGAATGATAGTCCCCCATAGATCTTATCTCACTGAACTGAAAGAGATTTGTCTTTTATCATTTCCCCCCCCTTTTCTTTTTTTGTTGTCCCTGATCTTTACATTGTGAAGTCAGTTTGGGCGTTCAGTTTTTCCCATCTCACAAAGATTGTCACAGGAAAGCTGAATTCGTGGCATATACTTGGGTTTCGTTTGACTGGGGGGGGGGGGGACAACCATTGATTTATTTATGTTGAGGTGTATACTGTGTACTATCAAAAAAGGAAGATGTCAGGTATACCACAGGCCCTATTACAATGTCTCGTCAGGTAATTCTCTACATGTGTACAATGGGCTTTATGAGCGCAGTGAAATGAGTGATTCTGTATTCCATTCTGCTGAGGTAAAAAAGAACAAACAAACAAAACAATCAAACAAACAAACAAACAATCCATCGGAAGGCAAATTGTCCTGTGGGTGGTTGGACCTCATTGGCGCCGTCAATAATTTCTTCATTTTTTGCTGTTTGAAATGGTCAGTCTACGTCTCTCTATCAAACTGAGAGAGAGAGAGAGAGAGAGAGGAGAGAGAGAGAAGAGAGAGAGAGAGAGAGGAGGAGAATGGAGAGGAGAGAGAGAGATGGAGAGAGAGGGGGGCAGAGAGAGAGAGAGAGAGAGAGATGAGAGAGGAGAGAGAGAGAGAGAGAGAGAGAGAGAGCAACACACTGTGCCATGGCCCTCCCATGTCGGTCAGAACAGACCCGATGGGGAATTATGATGTGTGGCATGGAGATGTTGTTTTGCAAGACAGGCAAGACGCTGTGAGCCAGTTCTTCCCACAGTCGCTATTGATTTGTGCCTCGGGAATGTCATTGAGGGGGGCTCTCTCTCTCTCTCTCTCTCTCTCTCTCTCTCTCTCTCTCTCTGTAGGCAGTCCTGTCAGAAAAAACTGACAAACAGTGCAGAAATTGCAGAAATGGAGTTACATGGTTGCAGGATCTGAGTACCACTCGGGCAGCGTTGATTTGAATTCTTTGACAGCTATTCAGAAAGTGCCTGAAAAGCTGGCGAGAAAACCGTTGCAATGATGTATCACACAAAGGACTAAAGCATAACCAAACTGCTATCATCAGTTGAGAGATAGTTACGAACATGACTTACTTTATGAAGCTCAAGACAGGCAGATCTCAGATGTTAGAAACGTGCTGGTCGAAAGAAAGATGCGAAGAACACGGTCAGAAGAGGAGAAAGGAGGCGGAAGTGTTATTGATTAGTACAGAGTCGGGTAGAGAAGGATGATTAAATAATTCTTCGGATATGCCATTACACAATGGCAGATGCCAAGGAGCAATTATGTCCCTTGACGTCTTAATGGAATGCCCTGTGCGTGCCTGCACCCTAAGCGAACACAGTGCAGGCTTCCAAGGGTGGTGCAGGATTGCACCAGCTGGTTTGTTCAGCAGTGAAGAATAGTACTTCACTGGGGCCCACCCGCACCTTCGGGTGTATCCTTTTCTTGTCAGCCTTTTGGCCGACTCTGGGGAGGGGTCAAGTAACGGAAAGAAAGACCCACTGACCGCAGGAGCCTGTTGACCGCGGGAAAGACTGTAACCCAGGATTCTCTTTAGAGGACATGTAAGACCTCATGGCGGAAGCTTGGCCGTGTTTGGAGTTGTACTGTCTTTATCTGTCAGCGGAACAGCAACGAGCAGTTTCTAGACGATCATGTTTTTCCTCTCCTGTGGACTCTGCAATCATGGGATATGAGCTGGTACACCCATGAAAACGCTCCCGTGGAAGTCCTGTCGTATCACATCCAGCGGCCATTACACAATGGTATTTTGCCATTGAGCAATTATGTCCGCTGAAGTCTTAATGGACTGCCCTGTGCGTGCCTACGCCCTTTGTGAACACAGCACGGGCTTCCGAGCATGGTTTAGGATTGCTCCCAGCTGGTTTGTTCGGAAATAGAGGACACTTCATCTTTGAGTCCCACCCGCACCTTCGGGTGTGTGTCTTTTTCTTTTCAGTGATGTGAAGAATACAGACTGAAGACGAGGATGCGGAAGTGGTATTGATTAATGCAGAGCCTTCTGTGGAAGGACGATGAAATGATTTATTGGGATATGACAGTTTAATTACAGGTTTATCTCTACTTAGTTGTAGTTTTTTTTTTTAATATTGTCTGGATTTGTCTTTCTTCGATAAACAGATAATCAACCCTTCTGTTTGTGAAATAGATATTTTGCCATTGCGGAAACTTTCGCTGATGGAGCGGATCATATAGTCTCCTAACGGTTTCAATAACCAAATGAATAGATGAATAAATGAATACATAAACATGTGATCAAGTAAATAAATAGTTAAATAGATGAATGTATGAATAAATAAATAAATAAAATGAGATTAATTTTCAGTCCATTCGTACGTGGATTTTTAAACGCCTATGTGATCTACAAAGCAGAACAGATAATAAAGTAGACCGAAACAATGTGAAAAGATTTAATACAGGATTAAAAATACGCAATAAGCAACGGAAGACATAAACTGTCCATGCTATTTGAACAGGGCAATTAGTATAGTTGTGAGAGGAACGATAGATTTTGGTTGGCTTCTGCTAAGGTTTGAGGTCACATCTATCAAAGTAATAGGGCAAGTTGCGGTCATCATATCAAGGGACTGTTAAAGGGGGTTATCTGACTCTATAACATACCATAAGAACTACAAGACGTTAAGCCAGCAGCGAAAATGTTTTTTTTTTTTCTTTTTACATGTTGGACTCATACAATTTGAAACTTGCATCATGTTTTCGGCTAATTCCATGCCCTCCCATCTAGCCTGTTAAAACATCGTAACGACCTGTTGAGGCAGAAAGGCAGATAATGGGCCATTTCAGAGGGGGGGGGGGGGGGGGATGTGAGGGGGGTGGTGGTGGTGAGGGGGAAGAAAACAAATGGGTATGAATTGTAAGACTTCTCTCTCGCAATCGATGTATCGCGGGAGGAGGCGACGGGTCGGTTTGTGCCATTAGGCGTAGGAGAACCCCCTCCTTGTTGTCGCCCCTGATTATAATATGAGGCTCCAGAGTCCCATGTCGCCCGTTGAGCGCAGCATGATGCAAAGGGTCATTGAATAGCCAGTGGCCGGTTCTGCTGGCGTGAGAACTCGCCAGCGCACTAGTCGAGAAACCCGATTTGGATGCGAGCGATTTTGTCCGGGGAAAACTCAGGCGTGATCTCGGCCTGCGCATTTTGTT
>JADBJO010035747.1:0-11886 GCA_016801955.1 Conus betulinus | reverse complement strand
AGGAAAAAAGAAGAGGGATAACTTTCTACCAAACGCCAGAACCAAGCAAAGCCGACAAACAGCGCTGTAACCCCTCCCGTGTCTGGACGGTAAAGACGGTAAGTCGTTATACAGTGATGGATGGAAAAACGTGAGCTGTTCATATATATAACAAGACCAGAACGGGAGAGTTGCAGGGTGCAGGAGGAGGGGTGGAGGCGAGGGTAAGAGGTGCGGAGGGAATAGGAGGGGGGGAACTCCAGGAAGCGATGGACACCCACCCACTCACCCACCCACACACACACACACACACGCACAAGCCTATGAAAAAAAAAGAAATGAACCGACAGCCAGCGTTCAGAGGAAGAATGTAGAGAATAAAGAGAGGAAAGAAAGAAAGGCATAAAAAAAACTTATGGCAATTCTGATTAAGAAAGTAAAGACTATGAATCAATCACTAGATGAGACGTTGTGTGTGTGTGTGTGTGTGTGGTGTGTGTGTGTGTGTGTGTGTGTGTGTGTGTGTGTGTGTGTGTGTGTGTATGTTTCTTCAGAGAAAAACACTACCCTCATTATGACTACTTATCTCTCTTTCCTCTTCATCACTATGTCTCTGTTTCTCTGACTGTGTGTGTGTCTCTCTCTCGCCTCCTTAACAACAATAATAATAATAATAATAATAATAATAAGAAGAAGAAGAAGAAGAAGAAGAAGAAGAAGAAGAAGTCGTACGAGGAGGGGGAGGAGAAGAAGAGGAGGAGAGGAGAGAGAGGAGGAGAGGAGAGAGAGGAGAGATGAGAGAGGAAGAGAGAGAGAGAGAGAGAGAGAGAGAGAGAGAGATTGGGAGAGAGAGAGAGAGAGAGAGAGAGAGAGAGAGAGAGATGTTTATAGGCCAGTAGACCGCATGGCGATCACCACGCTGATGTCAACTGTAGAAGAAGAAGAGGAGAGGGAGGGAGGGAGAAGGAGGTAGATGAGGCAAAAGAAGAAGAAGATGATGATGGTGACGATGATGATGATAATGATGATAATGGTAATAATAACGATGATGATGGCAATGATGAAGGTGATGAGGAGGAGGAGGAGAAGGAAGGAGGAGGAGGAGGAGGAGGAGGTGGGAGGAGGAAGACGAAGAAGACGAAGAAGAAGAAAAGAAGAAGAGAAGCAGCAGCAGCAGCAGGAGGAAGAAGGCACCGTAATTGTGTAGCATACGCCAAAAACAAAGTAAAGCAAACAACAGCATTATTATACCCAATCATCTGCCTTGACGTAAAGCACGTGAACACTGATGGATGAGAGAGGAGATCTGTCACTGGCAGAAACAAATGGAAGCAGGGAAGAAGAGTGGACGTGTTGAGAGCAGAGGGGATGGGGAAGGTAGCGGAAGCGGAGGAGGATGGAGGAAGAGGGTAAACAGGGTGAAAGTGAATCGGGATGACTGATGGGTGGATTCGAAGGCCAGACAGTAGACCGAACACAACAACAAGAAAAAGCTGTTGAAACAAAAAGGGAACGCGAAAACAATATAAGTCCTCAGAGGGAGAAGGACGAAGGACCAGAAGATATGCACGGAGAGAGAGAGAGAGAGAGAGAGAGAGAGAGAGAGAGAGAGAGAGAGAGAGAGAGAGAGAGAGAGAGAGAGAGAGAGAGATCAGGTGCAAATGATTTGAAAACAAAATCACCCGAACGCGACATAAACATGCTCATAACAGCGAACTGGATAGTGGAAAAGTGGGGGCAGGATAACAGCGAACTGGATAGTGGAGAAGTGGGGGCAGGAAAGACAATGTATGTGAACACACAGTTTCTCTGTCTGTCTGTCTGTCTGTCTCTCTGTCTCTGTCGCAAGTGTCTATGTGACGGTGTACGCGCAGTGTTTCCTCGTATGTCAATTTATAATGCGCCAGTGCTGTGCTGAGCGGTTGGGAAGAATGAGTCTTGAGTTGTGGCTGGATGAGATGGAAGACGACATGAGCGTGATGATTCTCGGAGAAATCCACTGAGAGGGCACGGAAGGTGTGACAGCCAAGAGGAAGACATCCAGAATTCTCTATAAATTTGGCCCCTACACTGCACTAGATGCTTCCACCTACCACATACAGCCAAACAAAAGACAACCCAAATCCTACAGATTTTACACTGCAGAAACCCTTTCCGTCCACCACATAACAGACAACAGAAAAAGACAACCCAAATCCTACAGATTTTACACCGCAGAAACCCTTTCCACCCACCACATGCAACAAAGGAACCCTCACCCCTCTGCATGTTGCGTGCGTCTTTCGGTTTGGAAAAAGTACATTTCCCCATGCCCAAACCCTTCTCAACCCACTACAAGCTCCAAGGCCCCTGAGGCATGTGAAACCGGTCCTCGTGTTTGGGGGAAAATATAAGAAAGTTTTTTTTTCCCACTCCTCTCCATCACCACCCCTCCCCAACCCTGTGCATCGTAGTCTCTTTGATCACGATACAGCAGTAGCTCCCTGACCCTGTGCAGTCTCACATCAGTTTTGACACTGACACGTAATTACGTGTTTCACGTGCACCAGAGAAAAAGGTCGGGTTTTGACAGGTTTCAGCCCCTCTGGCGCCAAGCAGAGGACTGGATCGGCTCCCTCCCTACTGACCACGTCAACTGTTTTTCACCCCCTTAAAATCATTTTTCTTTTTCTTTTCTTTCTTTTTTTTTTGTGTATTACTCCCCACGGCCTGTCAAAACATTCCGCTGCGCATGTTTTTCTTTCTTCCTTCCTTCATTCTTCGCTCTTGCTCATGTTTTAAAACCTCCGTAGGCAAAGTTATGTCTTCATTCACGTCCGTTTGTTATCTGCCTGTGGACATATTTGGGGAGAGAGAGAGAGAGAGAGGAGAGAGAGAGAGAGAGAGAGAGAGAGAGAGAGAGAGACAAAGAACATCTATTCAAAATCTGACAAACAGACCAAAAAAAAAAAAAAAAAAAAAAACAACTCGCAAAACATCTGGATGATTCTGGACATGGCATTTAACAAGATAAAAACTTTAAGTCTGAATTTGAAAGATGCAGCAGAAGTGGAATGAATAACACTGAATGGAATGGAGTCCCAGAGTGGGGATTACATACAAAGAAGCAAAAGAAGTCATGATATTTACGTTTGAAGCGGTTTTGCCGAAGAAGTCGTGCGTCAGAAGATGAGCGGAGAAAGCGAGCGGGTATGTTACAGGGTAACTAGTTCAGGGGAGATAACGCTGGGGCAGTGCCAGTGACAATTATTGTAGCAGATGCAGGCTGCCTTGTAGTCAGCAGTCAATCCTGAAGATATTTTTTGCTGCCTTCTCATCCGTGTCCTTTTTTTTTTAGGGGCGATTGTCCCATGCACTTCACTGTGGCCACACCACACAGTCACACGCCCTTCATTGTGGCCACACTGCACAGTCACACGCCCTTCATTGTGGCCACACCGCACAGTCACACGCCCTTCATTGTGGCCACACCACACAGTCACACGCCCTTCATTGTGGCCATGTTGCACAGTCACACTCTCTTCTTTGCGGCCACACCACACACAGTCACACCCACTTCTTTGTGGCCACACTGCACAGTCACACTCTCTTCTTTGTGGCCACACTACACAGTCACACTCGCTTCTTCCTGTTTCCAAGCACCGGCAACCCATAGGGACCGATCAATATCAGATCGCAAACTCATCAGAGGAGACACTGCATCGTTTCAAGTCACTTTGGTAGAGTTCAGCGGTGCTTGCCCTGATCCGAAATGCGCGGACACTATCTGCTAAGTCCCCCCATCCGATGATAATAATAATAATAATAATAATAATAATAAATCGCGGAGTCGTTTACTTTCTTCTTCCTTTCAGTTTCTGTTCAAAGGAGAAAGAAAATTAAAAAACTCAGGTGTGCCATCTGACCGGATGATGCTACAAATTAAAACTGCGTCCCCACAAAAACATATAAAACAACTCCATTCCATCGCTCCCGCTTCAGCCCCCCCCCTTCCCTCGCCTCCCCACCCTCACCCCCGCCTCCATTCACCCCTCACCCTTCTCATCCGCTACCTACCCCCA
Source organism: Conus betulinus (assembly GCA_016801955.1). NCBI lineage: Eukaryota > Metazoa > Mollusca > Gastropoda > Neogastropoda > Conidae > Conus > Conus betulinus. The sequence continues at coordinate 7,846 of JADBJO010035747.1, read as the reverse complement.
CCTGTCGACTGGCTTACAGCGTATATGCATCCGAGGCTGTCACCCCACACAAAGGGAATCCATTCAAACTCCTGCAACTCGTCACTCTTGGCGCAGAAGTTAACGCTATGGGAGTCTCTCTCTCTCAAGGAAAGGAGGAAACTGTCAAGGAAAAAAGGAGAATTAGACGGCGAGGAGGAGGAGGAAACGGAGGATGAAAGAGACCGTGGAGGAGGAAGAGAAGGAAAAGAGGGAAGAAGAGGAGGAGGAGGAAACGGAGGATGAAGAGACCGTAGAGGAGGAAGAGGAGGAAAGAGGGATGAAGAGAGAAGAAGAGGAGGAGGAGGAAACGGAGGATGAAGAGACCGTGGAGGAGGGAGAGGAGGAGGAAAAGAGGAAGAAGAGGAAGAAGAGGAGGAGGAAACGGAGGATGAAGAGACCGTGGAGGACGAAGAGAAGGCCGAAAAGGAGAAGGAGGACGAAGGGGGGGGGGGGGGGGGGGGGGGGGGAGGTGGAGGGAGGTGGAGGCGGAAGATGAGGAGAAGTAGTGGTGGTAGACTTGTATATGAAGAAGAAAACGGGAAACAGTAGGAAACAGGACAGAAGCACTGGAAGACCAAGAGAGGAGGACGAGGAGCAGAGGCAGGAGGGACAGCAGGCGGAGGATGAAGAAATGAAGGCAGTGATGAAGAGGTGAAACAAGAAGAAGAATGGAAAGGAGGAGGTGGGGGAAGAGAAAGAGGAGGAGAAGAGAAAACGGATGGGGAGGGACTGAAATGAGGAGAAAATGAGGGGCACGAAGAGGAGGAGGAGGAGGAGGAGGAGGAGGAGGAGGAGGAGGAGGAGAAGAAGAAAAAAGAAGAAGAAGAAGAAGAAGAAGAAGAAGAAGAAGAAGAAGAAGAAGAAGAAACAGTTGCAGCAGCAGAAGAACAACAACACAGTCAAGAAGAAGAAGAACAAGAGCAAGAAAAACAAGAAGGAGGTGGAGAGAGAGGGAGGGGAAGAAGAAGAAGAAGAAAGAAAAAAAAGAAGCAAAGGGACGAGAGGAATGAGGAGGATGACGAGGAGGCGGAAGAGGAGGGGAGAGGAGAGGGGAACGAGGAAAAAAGGAGAATGATGCAGTGCAAAGAAGAAGAAGAAAAAGAAGAAAAGAAGAAGGCTGCTTTATACAGAAGACATAGCCAGACACTTAAAGATGCGGCTTCACCATGCCGAACCCCTTCCCCATTCCCTGTAACTCTCTGTGTGTGTGTGTGTGTGTGTGTGTGTGTGTGTGTGTGTGTGTCTCTCTCTCTCTCTCTCTCTCTCTCTCTCTGCGTAGCAAAAGAAAACACAGGAATGGAGATGAGTCAGGGGTGGTGATGGGGGTTGTAAGGATTTCTGGTATGGGTGGGTGGGGGCAGGGCGAAGGGTGGAGGGTGGGGGGAGGGGGGGATCAGACAGCAAAGACAGGAGGCGTGTGACTTACGCTGTGATAACGGCGGCTTTCTTTTCTCGTCTTTGCGTCACAAAAATTCACAATCAGAAATACTGTAGGAAGTTCATACCCCCCCCCCCCCCCCCCAATCTTTCTACCCTTCTCTCCCTTTTACAACCCCCGCTCCCCCCATTTCAGTTGTCATCCCCTTCTCGTCACCCCAAACGGAACATTTCCATCATCTGACGTCGGACGTTGGCAAGCGTAAGGTAAGAGATTTCAATTGGTGACGTCAGCACTTTGTGTGCTGTCAGAAAAGCGGCACGTCAACCATTAAAGGTACGCTTTATTCAAATGTGTGTGGGCTTCTTCTAAAAAAAAAAAAAAAAAAAAAAAAGAAAAAAAAAAAAAAAAAAAAAAAAAGAAAATCTAAAATTGCCAAAAAATCTCTGAGGACAGCCGCAGTACATTGGGCAGACAGTCGTGAGTTTTAACTGCTGGTAAGGACGGATTTTTCCAAATGAAAATACAACAGGTCAACGAACAAACTAGCAATCGGAAATAAATATGTGGAGGGGGTAATACAAGTGAAGGTGAATGAGTCCTCACCTAGTATGAATATAAGTTAAAGGGACGGGGGGGGGGGGGGGGGGGGGGGGGGGGGGGGGGGGGGGGGGGGGGGGGGGGGGGGGGGGGGGGAGAGGGGGACGGAAGGGAGGGGGGGAGGGGGAGGGGGGAGGGGAAGAGGGAGAGACAGGTTGATAAAAAAAAGACGATTTCGAAATACAAATACTGAATCTTTCCCTGACAACAGTGGGAATCACATTGTTCCGTACTTCAAACACGACCTTTCGCTTATGTCTGACCAGCTTGGACTTTTGTCTTCTGCCTGATCAGCGTGGATTTTCGTCTTCTGTCTGACCAGCGTGGACTTTCGTCTTCTGTCTGACCAGTGTGGACTTTCGTCTTATGTCTGACCAACGCGGACTTTCGTCTTCTGTCTGATCAGCGTGGACTTTCGTCTTCTGTCTGACCAGCGTGGGACTTTCGTCTTCTGTCTGACCAGCGTGGACTTTTCGTCTTATGTCTGACCAGTGTTGACTTCCGTCTTATGTCTGACCAGCGTGGACTTTCGTCTTCTGTCTGACCAGTGTGGATTTTCGTCTTCTGTCTGACCAGTGTGGACTTTCGTCTTCTGTCTGACCAGTGTGGACTTTCGTCTTCTGTCTGACCAGTGTGGACTTTCGTCTTCTGTCTGACCAGGGCTGTGACACTGCTGAAGCCAGCTCTCACCAGGACACACAAGTGACAAACGTAACAAAATGGTAACAGTCAGTTCACCTGGTGAACTCAAAATCGGTCTTTACCTTTCTTTTCTCTCTTCAGTCCAGTCCCTTTCCGGTCATTCCTGGTTAAAGGGCATTCTCTCTGTCTGTCTGTCTGTCTGCCTCTCATTCATTATGCAAAAATGGAAAAGAAGACGAACTTCATTTTGTTTTATGCTGCTGTAAATTACCTAGTCTAAGAGCGCAATTTATACCGACACAGTTTTCCAAGGATCCCTGTCCGTTCCAGATACTAATTACGGCATCTCAGAATGAAAGCAAAGTAAGAAACTTCTCACTTTACTTCTTCAAGGCATTTCTGTTGAGATCAGTCACGACTGCGTGACAGAGTTGTCCATCCAGTCTTTCTAGTGTTCTTTATAATACTTATATTATTGTTATGTTCTCCGTACCCCCTTCATCAGGGGCAATGGCTTTTACATGAAGTAAACCATGTGAGCTCTGAGTTCTCTCTCTCTCTCTTCTCTCTCTCTCTCTCTCTCTCTCTCTCTCTCTCTCTCTCTCCCTCTCATATGGGCCGTTGTTGATGAATTCATACTTAAAGTTGATACCCCCCCCCCCCTACTCTCCCTCCCTATCTCTCTTTTCCCATTTCTTTCTTTCTCTCTCTCTCTCTCTCTCTCTCTCTCTCTCCTCTCTCTCCCCCCCCCCCCTTTCATATGACTCTTAATGATGATTGGATTTCATGCTTGAAGACCATTACCCTCCCCTCTTTTTTCTCTCCCTATCTCTCTTGTACGTGTACATAAGTGCGCGTGCTATCTAACGGTTATGGATTTAAAAAAAAAGAAAAAGAAAGAAACTGGTGTGTCAAAACAGCAGCACCGATGACTCATATGGTTGCTATTTTTCTTTCATGAGGATCACTGGAGCTATGGCTATTACGTTGTAGGGCCTGTGACCTTTACTTTGAACATCACCACAATCAGCAGCCGTGTGCGGTAAAAGGGGAACACACTGCAACGACCATATGGCGGTAATGTTTCCCCAGTATGACGTTTCCTTTCTACGCAATATCGGGCAGCTTAGGGACCTTACGGTGTCGGAGACGGAAGACAAGAGACACTAAACAAGACAGGAGCAGCAAAATGATATCAGCCGCACCAACAGTAAACAGCTGAGACTCTCGTCATAAAGAAGTGTGTTGAGAAGAGGAAATGTAAAGTACAGTTTCACGTATTCATGTACGTATAATAAATATGTATTCGCCTTTTTGTGCTCTCTGTCTTACTCCCGCCATCCCCTCTTCCACCCCTCCCTCCGTTCCTGCAGTTCTCTCTTCATTTTCTAATCTTCCTCAACCTTTTTCATTCTGTATATGAAACATAAAAAGTATTTTTGAAAGCACACACACACACACACACACACACACACACACACACACACACACACACGACATATCAATACATTTTTTTGGGTTACACTTTTTTCTCTGTTATTTTCGCGCGCGCGTGTGCTTTTGTGTGTGTGTGTGTGTGTGTGTGTGTGTGTGTGTGTGTGTGTGTGTGTGTGTGTGTGTGTGTGTGTGTGTGTGTGTGTGTGTGAGACAATGACAATGACACCTTTTATTGACAATGGTTAAATAACCCTTATGCCAAGAGGGTACATGTCTGATGCTTCATAGTTGGAAAAAAAAAACACATACACATTTCTGTAACAAACGTGTTTAAAAATGCATTTTCATTTAGATTTTAAGTTTTTTTCTCTCTATAATTGAAAGCATCCGTTAAATACTTTGCAAATGGTATCAAAATATATCTTCTCTCTCACATGACAAAATAGCAGACAGGTTATGGGATAACCCGAAATGAGACTTGAAAACAACACAATCTTTTCTAAATTTCCCTATATTCTTCACACCGAAATACAAAATGATTCATCTTCATTTTCTTTGAAACATATTGGGCAAATCAGATTAATTTCAGAATTTGTAAACCATCTTTTATTGGCATTAAGTCCCATGCTTCTCGTTCGGAATCTAGCAAGTAAGTCTCTGTGCCTCTTACATGATATTATATTCAGGTAACGTTCCGCTTGAAATACATCTTTAAAAGAATGATAATATATCATACTTATGACTTTCTTCAATATCACTATGCCAATTTTGCATATAAGATGCAATCAGCCTATCTTTAAATTCTGCAAGAAAAGAGGATTCATCCTCAACATTTTGCATCATCCATATAATGCCAAAACCATTAACTAAAAGCACTTTTTTAACCTCAAAGGCCCCAATTTTGACGACCAAGTTCTAACTGATTTAATGTCATACAATAAGCCTGCTTATTTAATCTTGACATTGGTAACCGTAACAATCTGAGCCAGTACTTCACACATTTAACCACAGTTATGATAAACAGTGGAAAGCGACCTGTTTCACTCTGACACATTTTATTAGATGCATGTAGAGGCACATTCAAAAAACGTTTTATGGCAAAATTATGTATCTTTTCCATCTGATTATTCACATAAATTCCCAAAAACTTCCGCAGCATATGTCATTATAGGCTGAACTTGTGTATCCATATATCGGCAAATCTCTATTACTCCACGTTTTAGCTTTACGACACATTTCTGACCATCCAACATTTAGGCTCAATTTTGTTGTAAAAATCATGCCAGGTTTTAACTTTTTCTTATTTATTTGATAAGAACCTGGCAATGTGTTTCAGGCACAGCTCTCATTAACTCAGAACACGTGAAACCACACGTGGTTTACAGCCCTGGACGACCATGAACGACATCATCTCAGGAATGGTTGCCAAAAAAAAAGAGATAAATACTAGCAGAAATGATTACATTACAGTAAAAAAAAAAAATAGAAAAAAGAAAAAGAAAAGAAAGGAAAGAAACAGACCTGCTCTGGTAATTTTTTTTCATGAATTTAGGAAAGCAAAGAAAGTGTGTAAACCCAAACTCATCTTTTTAAAGTCAAGAATAGACACGAGAGGAGGGAATGGAAGAAGGATGGGGGTGGGGCAGCTTAAGAAAAAACAAAAAAACTTGCAGACACTATAAAGGAGAGCAGCACACATATAAATATGCACTGAGAGAGGTTCGTAATTTTTTTCTATGTACATCCAACGTCCAAAGCATGGTAAGCCAAAGTAAAGGAGGGTAGGAGAGAAGGGACGGGAATAGGGGTTTAGGATAAGATGGATGGGGAGGGGGGGGGGGGGAGAGTGGCGGAAGGGGTGGGGTGGGTGGATGGGAAGAGCAGTGGTGTGCTGAAGATACAACAACCAAAACAAACAACCAAAAAAGTTTTACGAGTCGAGGATTCCGTCCAGAAAAATCACACGTAGTAATCACCATAATCGTAATATATGTGTTTTGTTTATTACCCTTTCAAAACTTATTACGATAACCTTCCGCAGTTTAGCGTCGCTGCACTGTTTGTGAAGCATCCCGTTACACCAAAACTGAGGGTTACTGGGTGGTGGTGACGTGGGGATGGGATTGGAAAGAGAGAGAGAGAGGGGAGGGAGAGAGAGAGAGAGAGAGAGAGAGAGAGAGAGGAGAGAGAGAGAGAGAGAGAGATTAAAAGACGACAGACAAAGACAAACAGACAGACAGACCAGAGAGAGAGAGAGGGAGAGAGAGAGAGAGAGAGAGACAGCGAGACATACAGAGAGAGAGAGAGAGAGAGAGACAGAGAGAGAGAGGGCGAAGAGAGACAGAGAGGGGAATTGAGAAAGAGAGAGTGAGGGAGTGAGGAGAAGTGAGAGAGAGAGAGAGGGGGAGAGAGAGAGAGAGAGAGAGAGAGAGAGAGAGAGAGAGAGAGAGAGAGAGAGAGAAAGAAGGTGGTGGTGGTGATAGTGGTGGGGGGATAAGAACGGTTCAAGGTGACTCATCCTCCTATCTTTGGAGGGTAATTAACGAAAACCGTTCCCCGTGAACCCCGTGAACCGAACATAACGACAGGCAACATAAAGATAATTTCAGAGAAATTATCTTCCAAAGAATTCAAAAAAAGAGTGCGCAAAAAAAAAGAAAACAAATAAACAAACAAACAAAAAACAGATTCTGGAAAGTTGTATTTCCTAGAATGAACACAAACAAATAAACAAAAATCATCCCCGAATTATGCGAACCTCGTGCTTTGATGTTATGAGGTAGAGTAATATTTGACTATATCTCTCTCATACACCACACACACACACCACACATACACACACACACACACACACACACACACACACACACACACACGCACACACGTGATAGAAGAGCACTATGAAGAGCACAGACTTCAGTGAACGTGGAACAGATCCTAGATCCACCGTTTTAATCCGGATCCACACCACCGTTATATGATTTCATTCAGCAGGCCCACATTCCACTTTTTTTCCATCTAGTTTTGTTAATATTTGCATAACTATGCAGAGACAGACGAACAAACCGACCAACAGACGCGACTTCAACCATACCCTTCCAGTGGGAGGAGGAGAATACGATCTGAATTCGACTCATTTCGATCGATCAGCTCCATTTCAGAATCCCCTAGCCCCCTTTCCCATCAAAGTCAAGCTTAAAGCGCTGAAAACTTTGAATGACTGTGTGTGTGTGTGGGGTGTGTGTGTGTGTGTGTGTGTGTGTGTGTGTGTGTGTGTGTGTGTGCGCGCGCCGCGCGCGCGTGCACTCGCACACATATATGTATATATGAATGTATGCGTGTATAAGCGTGCATGCGCTGAGCGTGTGCATTGGATGTGTTTTTGGTGTGTGTGTGTGTGTGGTGTGTGTGTGTGTGTGGTTTTGTGTCGTGTGTGTTGTGCGTGTTGTGTGTGTTGTGTGCTGTGTTGTGTGTGTGTGGTGTGTGTGTGTGTCTGTGCTTCCATACTCCAAAATTTGTTTCTATCCTCGTCCACTCCCCACCACTTATTGTCATCTTGCTGCAGTGTGTTGTGTGGCTGCGCGTCTCTCTTTCAGAACATTCCGTCACCCTTCTTCCCTCTGCTTATGCTCCATTCTCATCTTTATCCTCCTAAGTCGGGGTTGTGGCATTTCAAAGGCAAATCAAATCGAATCATTCATAAACTCAGATGAGAACTAACCTTCCTCTCGCTCTCCTGCAGTTTGTAGGGGTCTCGACACCGCATTA
>JADBJO010035746.1:7500-11892 GCA_016801955.1 Conus betulinus | reverse complement strand
CAGCAGCAAACTCGGGGAGGGCCGGTCTAGCAGGGAGGGGAGAACGGGAGCCTGTCCCCGAACGCCTCGCCTGCTCGTTACCACGTGCCGGACCACGACCCGATGGGACGGGCGCGTCCTTCGCGAGATGAACCAGCGTTTACTCTTTCTGAGGCCGAAGGGGAGGGAGCCTCCTGTCCCACGCACCTAGGGCCCTCGTTCCGGGTTCCGTCGGAGAAACGCGGCAGCCGTTCGAACTCACGCTGGGACTCGGCGCAAGCGGGAAGCGCTGCAGCCGGAGTGGCGGGATCGATCAATTTCTCGCGCACACCCTTTACCGCCAGCACCGACTCAGACCTCGCACGCCGAGCGCTCGCGAAAATGCCGAAGGAGAATGCGTGTACGGAACGGGCGGACGCGCCGGGGCGAGCAGCCGGCGAGACGCGGCCGCGATTCAGCTCGCCGCCCGTTCCCACACCTTAAGCAACTTCCAACCCGCTGCGGAAGCTCATGACGGCCGCGCTACCTAATCTTCAGCCTTAACATGGCGGCGCCCCCCCCCTTTCCTGCTCTGGCGCCTTGCCGAGAAGTCTGGTATGACTGACAGTGATTTGTAGTTGCCCAGAGGGTCCACGTTTGATAGGTCCTTCCCCCGCCGCCCCCCCCCCCCCCCTCCCCCCCCCCCCCCCAATGGAGTTTTCCTTGGGGGAGTGGAGGGGTGGGGTGGGGTGTTTTCCTTATCTTACTCTCTGATTGTTTATTACCAATATATTCTCGGAATTAGCGTTATTCTCTATTCCACTTGTTGTTTATGTATGTGTGTGTGTGTGTGTGTGTGTGTGTGTGTGTGTATTTATTTATTTATTTTTATTTATTTATTCAATTGTTACATATTATGATTCTTCTTGTTAGAATTCCTTATGTCGTTCTTCTCACTGTCCGATTGCCATTTACTACCAATACATTCTCGGAATTATCGTTGTTGTTCTCCGTTCGTTATTATTAGTGTCAGTATTTTAATTTATGTATTTTTTATTTATTTATTTATTTAATTATTTATTTACTTATTTTATAATTATGACTCTTATTGTTATAATTGTATGTTGCTGTTGTTGCTGTCACTGTTATCATTATTATCATTATTGTTATTACGATCTTTATGGTCATTGTTATTGTTGTGATATTGTTCCTGCTATACGTATTATTATTATTATTATTATTATTATTATTATTATTATTATTATTATTGTTGTTGTTGTTGTCATTATTACTGTGTTACTGTTCTTTTTTGTCTCTGTTTTTTTTTTTCTTGTTTTTTTTTTTTGTGGGGGGAGTGGGGTGGGGGATGGGGGGGGGGGGGGTTTGGTGCTGCATCTTTGGCCGCCAGTCTTCCCAGCAACATCTTCAGCCTTAAGTGAGTGGCCAGACAGACACAGCTGTTATAATCAGCTCATCACCACATCATTTCTAGTCTTTCTCTCCTTCCTCTTCTTCATCACGTGATGATGGTATGCACATACAGGCATATATCTTCATGCGGACCCGGATGGCGGGGGCGCTGGCTGGCCCCCCCCCCCCCCCCCCCCCCCCCCCCCCCCCCTGCCCCTTCTCTTCAGCTTAAGTGAGCGGCCCGAGAGACAACACAGCTGGTGCAAGCAGGTCCTCGTCATCCTTTCTGTTCATTTTCTCTTCTTCTTCTTCTTCTTCATCTTGCCATGATGAGGACCATGACATATGCACATACACATGTCTATCTCTTCGTATGGCAGGCTTCCTGCATCTTCAGCCTTAAGTGAGACGCAACTGGTGTCTTCATCATCATCATCATTGTGTCTCCTTCTCCTTCTCGTTGTTCTTCAGCTTGTGATGATCAGGACCATGACACACATGTCTAGACTTTCAGGTGTAGCTGAAGGGCTCGCTCGTTTTGATGCATCTTCAGCCTTAAGTGAGTAGCATCTTCAGCCTTAAGCGAGTGGCAAGAGAGAGACGCCACAAGTTCGTCATGATCATTTCTGTTCTTTGTCTCAGGACGAAGACGTGTGCATATATTTATAGGTGTATATATATATATATATATATATATATACATATACATAGATATACCTTCAAGGGCTGGTTGTTGCTGCATCTTCAGCCTTAAGTCAGTGGGAAGTGTGTGTGTGTGTGTGTGTGTGTGTGTGTGTGTGCGCGCGCGCATTTTGAGCCGTGTGTGTGTGTGTCTCTCTTTCTTTTTTCAGCATCTTCAGCCTTAAGGTAGTGTGGTTTTTTCTCTCTCTCTCTCTCTCTCAGCATCTTCAGCCTTAAGGTAGTTGGGGGGGGGGGGGGGGGGGGGGGTTTTGTCTCTCTGTGTCTCTCGGCATCTTCAGCTCAGCCGCCTTCAGCCTTAAGTCAGCGTGCACAAGTCTGCATTTTGAGCCTTGGCTCTCTCTCTCTCTCTCTCTCTCTCTCTCTCTCTCTCTCTCTCTCTCTCTTTGCATCTTCAGCCTTAAGGTAGTTGGGGGGGGGGGGGGGGGGGGGGGGGGGGGGGGGGGGGGGTTTCTCTCTCTGCTCTCGGCATCTTCAGCTCGGGGGCCTTAAGTCAGCGGGGGGGTCTGCATTTTGGGGGTTTGGTCTTGCCTTAAGGGGGGGGGGGGGGGGGGGGGGGGTGTTTGTTGTCTCTGTGCTCTCGGCATCTTCAGCTCGCCTTCAGCCTTAAGTCAGCGTGCACAAGTCTGCATTTTGAGCCTGGCTCTCTCTCTCTCTCTCTCTCTCTCTCTCTCTCTCTCTCTCTCTCTCTCTCTCTCTCTTCAGCATCTTCAGCCTTAAGGTAGGTGGGGGGGGGGGGGGGGGGTGTTTTTCTCTCTCTGTGCTCTCGGCATCTTCAGCTCGCCTTCAGCCTTAAGTCAGCGTGCACAAAGTCTGCATTTTGAGCCTTGGCTCTCTCTCTCTCTCTCTCTCTCTCTCTCTCTCTCTCTCTCTCTCTCTCTCTCTCTCTCTCTCTCTCTCTCTCTCTCTTAATCTTCAGCCTTAAGGTAGGGGGGGGGGGGGGGGGGGGGGTTTGTTTCTCTCTGTGCTCTCGGCATCTTCAGCTCGCCTTCAGCCTTAAGTCAGCGTGCACAAGTCTGCATTTTGAGCCTTGGCTCTCTCTCTCTCTCTCTCTCTCTCTCTCTTTGCTCTTTCTTCAGCCTTAAGGTAGTTGGGGGGGGGGGGGGGGGGTTTGTTTCTCTCTCTGTGCTCTCGGCATCTTCAGCTCGCCTTCAGCCTTAAGTCAGCGTGCACAAGTCTGCATTTTGAGCTTGGCTCTCTCTCTCTCTCTCTCTCTCTCTCTCTCTCTCTTTTTGCATCTTCAGCCTTAAGGTAGTTGGGGGGGGGGGGGGGGGGGGGGGTTTCTCTCTGTGCTGCTCTCGGCATCTTCAGCTCGCCTTCAGCCTTAAGTCAGCGTGCACAAGTCTGCATTTGAGCCTTTGGCTCTCTCTCTCTCTCTCTCTCTCTCTCTCTCTCTCTCTCTCTCTCTCTCTGCATCTTCAGCCTTAAGGTAGTGCGGTATTCTCTCTGCGCTCTCTCTGCATCTTCAGCCTTAAGGTCGTCTTGCTTAGGAGAGAGTGTGTGTGTGTAATATGTGCGTGCTTGCACAAGTCTGCCTTTTGTGCCGAGAGTCACCCCGACACAAACCCAGCATCTTCAGCCTTAAGGTGGTACGGCCGTGCTCTCGGCATCTTCAGCCTTAAGGCAGTACGGTTCTCTCTCTGTGCTCTCTGCATCTTCAGCCTTAAGGTAGTGCGGTATTCTCTCTGCGCTCTCTGCATCTTCAGCCTTAAGGTAGTACGGTTTTCTCTCTGTGCTCTCGGCGTCTTCAGACTTAAGGTAGTACGGTTCTCTCTCTCTCTCTCTCTCTCTCTCTCTCTCTCTCTCTCTCATCTTCAGCCTTAAGGTAGTAGTTTTCTCTCTGTGCTCTTGGCATCTTCAGCCTTAAGGTAGTACCGTTTTCTCTGCATCTTCAGCCTTAAGGTCGTCTTTGCTTAGGAGAGTGTGCCAGTGTGCGTGTAATATGCGTGCGTGCACAAGTCTGCATTTCTCTCGCCGACACTCAGCATCTTCAAGCTGAAGGTAGTACGGGTTCTCTCTCTCTCTCTCTCTCTCTCTCTCTCTCTCTCTCTCTCATCTTCAGCCTTAAGGTAGTGTGGTATTCTCTCTGCGCTCTCTGCATCTTCAGCCTTAAGGTCGTCTTGCTTAGGAGTGTGTGTGTGTAATATGTGCGTGCGTGCACAAGTCTGCCTTTTGTGCCGAGAGTCTCACCCCGACAAACCAGCATCTTCAGCCTTAAGGTAAGTAGTGCGGCCGTGCTCTCGGCATCTTCAGCCTTAAGGTAGTACGGTAGTACGGTTTGCGTCTCCCGCCTGTCACCTTTTAGCCTTGAAAGTCGTCTGCTTC
>JADBJO010035745.1:0-11893 GCA_016801955.1 Conus betulinus | reverse complement strand
TTGTACAAAATTGCGTGGCATGTTGGGGGGTGTGTGTGGTTCAATTAATGAATGTGGAGAGAGAGAAAGAGGACGCGACAAAGGAAGGTGCGACATTGAGGAGGGGTGGGGGTGGAGGGCTGAATGCTGAAGGACGAGAGAGAGAGAGACAGAGAGATGAGAGAGAGAGGAGAGACCGAGAGAGAGAGAGGAGGGGAGGGGGGGGGTCTCGGGTATCATAAGATAGACCAACGCCCTTAATGAAGATAATATAGGACAGTCGTAACATTTCGAAACTTTTCATATTCACCATCATTGATATGAATATGTTGTGGAACTGAAAGTGCGCTGTAGATACATTGTGATCTATTTGTTCAAGTTGCAAACAGACACATTCTAAATGATTGCTGCATTTCTAACAGCTTCAAGAGTAAATCCGCGATGAATCAGGAAAGCAAACAAGGTTGTATATATCTTGCGTTAACGCCAGTAGTACACAAGACTACCCCAGACAATTCTGTTTCAGTCATAGCACTAGCCATTACATTACAGCCTTCAGAGTTTCGATACGTTTAAACAATTAGCTCTTATTTCGTCCTTCAACAGAACAGGCCAAATTACGATTTTCTGGTCTGATGGTTTTGAAACTCCATAAAAGCAAAACAAAACTGTCAGTTTGCAGCAAAAATGTATCTGTATTAAAGTTGTCAGGTGACTATCCTTATAACGATGTGGAATAACCTTTTGTGTAATTCTTCTTGTATACCTTCAGTCTGTAGTTAAACTTGTCAAAATGATCATAACGGTGGAATAAACCTTTTTTTTCCTTCTTGTATTCTCTCCAATGATCTCGTTTTCTGAAACGCATGATAACAATCTGCTGTCGATATCCATGATAACAGTCTGCTGTCGATATCCATGATAACAGTCTGCTGTTGATATCCATGATAACAGTCTGCTGTCGATATCCATGATAACAGTCTGCTGTTGATATCCATGATAACAGTCTGCTGTCGATATCCATGATAACAGTCTGCTGTCGATATCCATGATAACAGTCTGCTGTCGATATCCATGATAACAGTCTGCTGTTGATATCCATGATAACAGTCTGCTGTCGATATCCATGATAACAGTCTGCTGTTGATATCCATGATAACAGTCTGCTGTCGATATCCATGATAACAGTCTGCTGTTGATATCCATGAAAACAGTCTGCTATTGATATCCATGATAACAGCCTGCTGTTGATATCCATGATAACAGTCTGCTGTCTATATCCATGATGACAGCCTACTATCGATAGTCTGCTGTCTATATCCATGATAACAGTCTGCTGTTGATACCCCATGATGACAGTCTGTTGTCTATATCCATCATTGACAGTCTGCTGTCGATATCCATGATGACAGTCTGCTCTCTATATCCATGATGACAGACTGCTGTTGATATCCATGATGACAGACTGCTGTCGATGGTGGTGATGATGGTGCCGTAAAGTGTACCGCGGACATCACAGAATTCCAGATCTCCGGCTGTTAAAGGCACACAGGACTTCTGTTTGTGATGGAACCATGAAATGATTTGTTCTCATCGTCATTGTCTGCATCATTCACATTTGCTAGACCATTGTATGGTTCAAATGTTTCAAATTCATTACCAAGAAATCTTTCTAAATGTTGGTTCTAGTCTGTAACAGTTTCATTTTCCCTTTTATGCCCTCAGTGAGAGATACCTAGGTTTACATTATTGCTAAACAACCGCTGGTTTGGAGTTCTTTCAACTAAGTCTTTAATGATGTTGTCATTGCTCCGCTTTCAGTGAGGTGTGTATATATTTCTGTCGAGCTCTATAGCTTGCAATAAGCGACACGAGCATCTATATCCAAGCTACATTTCCATTTTGTTAAATAAATAGCTGATCATCAGTCATCTATATCCAAGCTACATTTCCATGTATTGAATAAATAGTTGATCATCAGTCATCTTTATCCAAACTACATTTCCATTTGTGAATGAATAGCTGATCATCAGTTCTCTGACTCTGTGTCCTTAATTAAACCAGTCCCGTACTATTCCTCATTTTTGATAACATATGGCGTAGTTGTTTTTCATGACGTATTGAATGTCTAATACAGTCTGGAAACAACGAACGTGCTTCACTGACTTGCTATCAATCAGGAAATAACAAACGTGCTTCACTGACTTCAAATCAGTCCAGATCAATTCCACCAATCAATGATGCACGTGCAACTTTCGACCTGAAGGCTTGTAAAAAACAATCGTACTTTTTCGAATTCAGCATAACCTTCTTTTTCTGTCTTAGGAACCACACTGACATTGTTTCGTATAGGAAATGACAAATGATCATACAAGAAATGACAAAGGATCGTACACGAAATGACAAAGGATCTCAAAAGAAACGACAAAAGAAACTTACAAGAAATGACAAATGATCAGGCATATATAATCTGAATCAGTTCTCTCTCAACCAGACCAAAGGATCACAAACAATGGGACACAACTCACGCTGCACTACCTGCACTGGAGTCAGTGACTCCACTACTGCTAGCGTCAGCCATGTTTATGCAGTGACGTCACCATTGGCATCAATCTCACCGCTCATGCACACACGAAAGCAGTACCAGTTTTCTGTAAGGAAAAAAAAGAAAAAAAAAAAAAAAAGCCCTGAACTTGTAATGTTGTCTTGTGACTGCCTTTGACACTGTGCGGAATCACTTCTACGATGCCATAAAAAAGCCTGCCAGTTGTGGGTAGACTGCCGTGAAGCAGCAGATGTACGTCACCATCACACGTGACAGTGCCATCAGCGTGTGGTGTAATGTGGCCATATAGTCAGTGAGGCAATCTTCCACTTACAAATCATGGTGTAATGTGGCCATATAGTCAGTGGGGCAAAATTTTCCACTTTACAGTCATGGTGTAATGTGGCCATATAGTCAGTGAGACAATCTTCCACTCTACAATCATGGTGTAATGTTACCATATAGTCAGTGAGACAATCTTCCACTCTACAATCATGGTGTAATGTGGCCATATAGTCAGTGAGACAATCTTCCACTTTACAATTATGGTGTAATGTTGCCCATATAGTCAGTGAGACAATCTTCCACTTTACAATCATGGTGTAAGATAGACATGTAGTCAATGAGACAATCTGCCTATTGACAATCATGGCGTAATGTAGACATTTAGTCAGTGAGAAACCTGCCTATAGACAATCATGGCATAATGTAGACATGTAGTCAGTGAGACAATCTGCCTATTGACAATCGCTGCGTAATGTAGACGTGTAGTCAGTGAGACACAGTCTGCTACTTTACGATCCACTTACAACTATCAAAATATGTATAATATGGATAATCTTCTGATTGTACACAAGCACAGAAAAACCTTACGTTTTTATCAAAGGCTGACAATATTTTTTTTATTCTAAATATAGGAATATTGAAATGGTTAACATTATGTTTTTATAATGCTATACTGTTCCAGTTCTTTCTCTGTTAGAAATAGAATTCCACCATAATGCCTTTCTTGTTTCGGTGACTGACCACTTACATCTCTTCATTTCTGACACACACACACACACACACACACACACACACACACACACACACACACACACACACACACACACACACACACACACACACACACACAATCTGCCTATTGACAATCGCTGCGTAATGTAGACGTGTAGTCAGTGAGACAGTCTGCTACTTTACGATCCACTTACAACTATCAAATATGTATAATATGGATAATCTTCTGATTGTACACAAGCACAGAAAAACCTTACGTTTTTATCAAAGGCTGACAATATTTTTTTTATTCTAAATATAGGAATATTGAAATGGTTAACATTATGTTTTTATAATGCTATACTGTTCCAGTTCTTTCTCTGTTAGAAATAGAATTCCACCATAATGCCTTTCTTGTTTCGGTGACTGACCACTTACATCTCTTCATTTCTGACACACACACCACACACACACACACACACACACACACACACACACACACACACACACACACACACACACACACACTTACATACACACACACACACACACACACACACACACACACACACACACACACACACACACACACACATATATATATATATATATATATATATATATATATATATATATATATATATATATATTGTCTTCCTTGTTCTGGTGATTGACAAGAGGTTCTCCGAACGCTATATAACAAACATCCTAGCGGATGTGACTTATTCACAAAATGTTCAATTTGTAAGAGAGAGAGAGAGAGAGAGAGAGAGAGAGAGAGAGAGAGAGAGAGAGAGAGAGAGAGAGAGAGAGAGATGCTTACAGCTAAGTCTCACGGAAGTAGATAATTGGTATGAAAATAATGCAGTGCCCTTAATTCAAAACCAGACGGAATGTACGGCTTTACACAATGAACTCCGAATACATGGCTATACACACTGAACAAGGAATGCATGGTTATACACAATGAACACGGTATGTATGGCTGTACACAAATAACACGGAATGTATGGCTATACACAGTTAACATGGAATGTATGGCTATGCACAATGAACATGGAATGTATGGCTATACACAATGAACACAGAATGTATGGCTATACACAATGAACATGGAATGTATGGCTATACACAATGAACATGGAATGTATGGCTATACACAATGAACACGGAATGCATGGTTATACACAATGAACACGGTATGTATGGCTGTACACAATGAACACGGAATGTATGGCTATACACAGTTAACATGGAATGTATGGCTATGCACAATGAACATGGAATGTATGGCTATACACAATGAACACAGAATGTATGGCTATACACAATGAACATGGAATGTATGGCTATACACAATGAACACGGAATGTATGGCTATACACAATGAACACGGAATGTAAGGCTATACACAATGAACACGGTATGTATGGCTATACACAATGAACACGGAATGTATGGCTATACGCAATTAACACGGTATGTATGGCTATACACAATGAACACGGAATGTATGGCTATACGCAATTAACATGGTATGTATGGCTATACACAATGAACACGGAATGTATGGATATACGTAATTAACACGGATGGCTATACACAATTAACACGGTATGTATGGCTATACACAATGAACACGGTATGTATGGCTAGCTATGCACAATTAACACGGAATGTATGGCTATACACAATGAACACGGTATGTATGGCTAGCTATGCACAATGAACACGGAATGTATGGCTATACACAATTAACACGGAATGTATGGCTATACACAATTAACACGGAATGTATGGCTATACACAACATCAGTGTCACTAGCTTTGTTTCCACCTCATTCATCTGTCAAAGGACGTGAAGTCAGTCGAGTTAAGGAACAAAGACTCTTAAGCCCAGTTGTGAATAATCAATTGAGAGACTCATGCCAAATATGTCTTAAAAGTTTTTTTTAAAATACTCACGCTGAGGTAAGTGAGGCACTCCACCAATACTAATTCCTGTAACATGTTATACCATGGCCATATCTGAATTGTATTGATTATGTTTCCACTGCATGGGATGCCTGGAGAGAGAGAGAGAGAGAGAGAGAGAGAGAGAGAGAGAGGAGAGAGAGAGAGAGAGAGAGAGAGAGAGAGAGAGAGAGAGAGATTACAAAAAAAAAATCATTGAAGAATAGGATTTTTTTTAAGTCTAACCTATGCAAAATATATAAACGATGACAGAAGAAGAAGAAGAAGAAGAAGAAGAAGAAGAAGAAGAAGAAGATGATGATGATGATGATGATGATGATGATGATGATGATGATGATGATGATGATGATGATTACACTCTGAGAGAGCTCCACAGAGAGATGCCTGAAAGAGCAAAACCGTTGGGATCAGGTCTGTCAGGGTACATGGTCAATTATGTGACATTTCAGCGTTAAAATTGTTTCAACGTGAGGCTAGTAAGTAAGTAGGTGATGAAGGCATTGTAGGGTCAGATCATTGCGAATTGTGTACATTAGGTTAGCTTGGTCGTCCACTCGTTACATGTGGAGTGATGAAGGCATTGTAGGGTCAGATCATTGCGAATTTTGTACATAGGGTCAGCTTGGTCGTCCACTCGTTACATGAAGAGTAGCAGAGTGTTTAACTTCAAAACTGCTCTGGTAGAGTTACGAGTGTCTGTAAAAGGCCAGAGTCTGCCATAATTGTTTTTCATAGGACAGTGGCAGACTAGAGATGCATAATTGATGTGACAGAGTCAGTGAACCTAGAAACAGTGGGGGCGGGTTGTTGTTGGTTTTTTTTTGTTTGTTTGTTTGTTTGTTTTTTTATTTATTTTTTTTTTAGGGTCTGTTTCCATGTAAGGCCTCCTCAGTTTGACAGGCAGAGACTGGCAGTCTGTGAACAATGGTTTAAATGTGAGCCTGCCTGCCGCCTTATTCTGCCATGTACTGTGACCGGTAGGACATGCTGTCTGTACACGTAGTGTGTATTGCCGCTTTGCTCTGCCATGTACTGTGACCGGTAGGATATGCTGGTCTGTACACGTAGTGTGTATTGCCGCTTTGCTCTGCCATGCACTGTGACCGGTAGGATATGCTGTTTGCACACGTGGTCTGTACTGCCGCTTTGCTCTGCCATGTACTGTGACCGTAGGACATGCTGTTTGCACACGTGGTCTGCATTGCCGCCCTACTGTGCCATGTACTGTGACGGGTAGGACATGCTGTTTGCACACGTGGTCTGCATTGCCGCCCTACTGTGCCATGTACTGTGACCGGTAGGACATGCTGTTTGCAACACATGGTCTGCACTGCCGCCCTACTGTGCCATGTATTGTGACTGGTAGGACGTGCTGTCTGTACACGTGGTCTGTATTGTTCCCGTCTACATTCACAGTGACAGTGAAGACTTTTTGTGTGTTTGTCTCTGGGGAAAGTGAATGACAGAGACAGAGACAGACAGACAGACAGACAGACAGACAGACAGACAGAGAGAGAGAGAGAGAGAGAGAGAGAGAGAGAGAATGGTGTGGGGGGAGGTTAAAGGTAAAGGGGGAGAGAGTGGGGCGAGAGAGACTAGGAGAGTGGGAGAGAGAGTGGGAAGAAGAGGGAGTGGGAGACAGAAAGAGACAGGGTGAGTGGGAGGGAGAGGGAGGGGGGGGGGGAGAGAAAGGGAAAAGATGAGAAAATTGAGAGGGATGATGGAGGAAGGGAGGAAGGAGAAACAGAGAGAGAGAGAGAGAGAGAGAGAGAGAGAGGAGAGAGAGAGAGAGAGAGATTTTCAAGAATCTTTTTGATCTGATTTTAATGAGGTCTAAAAATGTTACTTGTTTTATCTATCTTTTGTAATAGTTTTAAATCTCCTCTCTCTCTCTCTCTCTCATCCTCTCTCTCTCTCTCTCTCTCTCTCTCTCTATCTCTCTCTCTCTCTGTTTACAACAGAAATAATGTGACAAATTGTACAACACAAGACATCTGTGAGATCACAAAAATACTTGAGAACTTCTCTGGTGATGGCGTCTGGAGACTTCCTTCATTCCCCCCTCCCCCTACCTCCCCTCCCTGCTGCTTTTCGTCCCCACCTCCAGTCCCCCTCCGTTCCTCCCCTCTTTCTTCCAGTCATGTCAATAACCTTCCGTGGGGGTGAATGATATATTAATGTGATCGTCTGTCTGATTGAGACCGAGACGACCACACCATTGCTATCAACACCTCCTCCAAGGGCTTTTAGTTGGTGGTTGTTGTTTGTTCTGTTCTTGTACTGTTGTTGGTGGTTGGTGGTGGTGTGAGTGTGTGTGTGTGTGTGGTGTGTGTGTGTGTGTGTGTGTGTGTGTGTGGGTGTGTGGTGTAAGGTGGTGGTTGTGTTTGTTATTCTTCCAACACTACAATTCAGTAAATTCCCTGTGGTTTTACCACTTCAGACTTTTAAAAAAAAAAAAACCGAAAGAAAAGAAAAAGAAAAAAGAAAAAGAAGACAAAAAAAAAAAAAGGATACATCTCAGACATTCTCCCCCAAAACACATCCCCTAGAGCAAGGCACCAGAGACAGGTAAAGAAACAAAGAGGGACAATCTCAGACTTCTCCCCCAAAACTTCCCTCAGAGAGGCAGCAACGAGTCCTGCCACTGTGCACCTGGGACATGCACAAGTGTGATACTCACACTGGAAATAATAGGGAGGGATGGGAAAGGGGGGTGGTGGGGGGCCCCCTGGGGGGTGGGGCTGTTCTTCGGGGAGGGTTAGGGACGGGTTCCATGCCACTGCCCCCATCAGTCAGGGGGCCAGAGGGACTCGGCGCATGGAGAGCTAGGCTAAGGGCGTGAGGCATTGGCCCCTCTTTCCCAGTGTCATCAGCTGTGGCTGGGCTACAGGGGGGTTGGCTGTGAAGCTTGGGTAGGATTATAATCAGTTGCCTGGTACGGCTGAGGAAGCCAAAGGCATGACAGCTGGGCTAACCTTGACAGTAATCAGCGGGGGGGGGGGGAGGGGCGAGCGCCTCGAAAGGGGGCAGGAGGGCTGAGGAGACGTCTCTGGAGTGTGGGGGACCGAAGTGAGTGGGGGGAAACAGCTGGAAAAAGAAAAAAAAAAGCGATAGGACTTGCTCTGGTGGGAAAGGAATGGAAAAGTCGGGCAGAGGGACATAAAAAAAAAAAAAAAAAGCGATGGAGAGACGTAGAAAAGCCGGCCCCTCTTTCCCCAGTCACTGTTTGGCCACAGAGGTGAATGGAGTTAATCCTGGTAGCGCTTGATAGTGGGGAACTGACATGGGAAGGGCCTGTGTGGTTGGAACAGGGAGAGATAGCGTGGAGGAAGAGAAAGAAGAAAGAGCCAGAGAACTGGTCTTGCCTGTAGCTGGACTATGTGGGAGTGACTGTTGGAATGGCTTCTGGGGTTGGTTGTGAACATGGGAGAGGGAAGAGAAGCCGGGACTCTATGGGGGAACTGTGCTGATGGAATGACTGTTTGGCTGTGAACATGGAGAAGAGAAGCTGAAGTAGAAGGAGAGAAGCTGAGAATGACTGTTTGGCTGTGAACACATGGAGAGCAATAAGGAAACACCTTGATTCTCACGTTTTTTGCTACATCCTTGGTTCCACACACACCCTCTTACCCCCTCCCCCTCTCTCTTTCCTACACCCTGCTCAAGTATTTACACTGAGGAAGCTCAAATCAAACATTATTTACAAAAACTGTGGTCAGAAGTCAAAGTAACAGAGAGAGAGAGAGGAGAGAGAGAGGAGGCGGAGAGGATGAGAGAGAGGGAGAGAGAGAGAGACCAGACAGGACAGACAGACAGACAGAGGGAGACAGAGAGGGAGAGAGCACAGAGGGGAGAGGAGAGGAGGAGATAGGGAGGAGAGAGACAGACAGACAGGACAGACAGACAAGACCGACAGACAGGAAGAATTAAGGCGAGAGTGAGGAGGATAGAGACAGAAAATACGAGTGGGAGAAAAAAGAGAAAACGAGAGAGAAGAGTGTATGAGTATAGAAAGAAAAGAGGAGAGAAAGAGAGAGAGAGATGCAAGGAGAAAGCGGAGAGAGACAGACAGGACAGAGGAGAGACAGACAGAGAGAGAAAACCATATAGGAGGGGGAAAACCATAGGTAGATTGATGGATAGATAAATACATAAAATAAAACAGATGGATATATACAGACAGTGGCTTGTCTGTTAACAGACATGTATGGAAGTTGATACATGACAGGCAGGCACGACAGGGGCAGACCAACTGAGGGAGAGAGAGTGAGGTAGATACAGGCAGACGACTAACTGAGGGGACAGAGACTAACAGTCCAATGAGGGAGAAGAGAGAGGAGGCGAGAGGAGGGAAAAGAAAAAGGAAAAGAAAAAGAAAAAAAGATAGAAAGTGCAGCCCAGAAGGTTAAAAAACACGATCTCAGATCTTTCCCTAATGAAGCTTCCCTAAGAGGAGTCAGAGCGTCACAGGACATGCATAAACATGATACATCACCATGGAAACCATGGAGAGAAAGGGGAGGGGTGGTGGTGGGGAGTAGGAGGACGGTCCATGCCACTGCCTCTCTGCCGACAGGACAAATGCCCTCATTGGTCAGGGCAGAAGGACAGGGCGATGGAGAGACGTGATGGCCGCCCCTCTTTCCCCCGGGTCAGCTGTTTGGCCACAGGGGGTGAAGGGAGTTAATCAGTTAGTGCTGAGGAGCCAGGCCTGACAGTAATCAGCAGGGAGAGAGCTGGGGGGGGGGGGGGGGGGGAAAGGTGAAGCAGGAAAAAGCAGCAAAGAGCCAGAGAAACTAGTCAGCCTCAAGTTCGGCTATGTGGGAACTGACTGAGAATGACTGTTTGGCTGTGAACACGGAGAGAAGAGAAGTCTGACTATGTGGGAACTGACTGAGAATGACTGTTTGGCTGTGAACATGGAGAGAAGAGAAGTGAACACACGTTGATTCTCACGTTCTACAGTCCTTTGTTCCACACACACACCTCTTTCCCCCTCCCCTCTCTCTTTCTTTCTTACACCTGCTCAAGTTTTACACTGAGAGCTCCATCAACGCACTTTACAAAAAATGTGGACAGTAAGAAAGAGAGAGAGAGAGAGAGAGAAAGAGAGAGAAGAGAGAGAGAGAGAGAGAGAGAGAGAGAGAGACAACAAGAGGAGAGAGAGGGAGAGAGAGACAGAAAGAAAGTGAGAGAAATAGGAAGAGAGAGCGATAAAAAGACAAAAGAGAGACAAAAAAGAGAGAGTGAGAGAGAAGAGAAGAGAGAGAGAGAGAGAGAGAGATTGATAGAGAGAGACAGACAGACAGACAGACAGAGAGACAGACAGAGAGACAGAGACAGACAGAGAGAGAGTTGTATAGGTGGATTGATAGATAGATAAATACGTAAATTAACAGATGGATACATACAGACAGTGGCTTGTCTGTTAACAGCTATGTAGGTATGGAAGTTGATACATGGTGGCAGACAGACAGACCAACTGAGGGAGAGAGAGGAGGGGAGATAGAGAGGGAGGGAGAGAGAGGGGAGGGAGAGAGAGTCAGCAAATCCCCCTGTGTTCTCCAGCTTCAGGCTTTCTTCCAAAGAAAAAGGAAAAGAAAAAGAGACAGAAAAGTGCAGCACAGACGGTTAAAAAGACGATCTCAGATCTTCCCCCTAAACTTCCCCAGGAGGCAGAAAGTCACCAGACATGCATAAACATGATACATCACCGTGGAGAGAAAGGGGAGGGTGGTGGTGGGGGAGCAGGAGGACGGTCCATGCCGCTGCCTCTTCACCGACAGGACAAATGCCCTCATCAGTCTGGACGGAGGGACAGGCGATGGAGAGACGTGATGGCCGCCCCTCTTTTTCCCCGGGTCAGCTGTTTGGCCCACAGGGGGTGAAGGGAGTTAATCAGTTAGCGCTGAGGAGCCAGGCCTGACAGTAATCAGCAGGGGGAGAGCTGAGGGGGGAGGGGGGCAGAGCAGGGGGAGGGTGGACACAGCCAGAACAAGAGCTAGAGAACTGGTCAGCTTCTGTATGACCAGGTGGAAACTGAATGGGAAAGGTTGTTTGGCTGTGAACATGGAGAGAAGAGAAGACAAACGCGTTGATTCTGAATGTGAAAAGGTTGTTTGGCTGTGAACACGGAGAGGTAAGATAAACACATTGATTCTGAATGGGAAAGGTTGGTTGGCTGTGAATGTGGAGAGAAGAGAAGGCAAACACATGGATTCTGAATGGGAAAGGTTGTTTGGCTGTGAACACAGAGAGAAGAGAAGGCAAACACGTTGATTCTCACATTCTACGGTCTTTAGTTACTCATCTATCCCCAAGCCCCTTCTCTTCATCCACCCTCTCCATTTTGAACACTGAAAGCTTCACCATCACACTTTACAAAAAATGCAGAGAGAG
>JADBJO010035744.1:10000-11893 GCA_016801955.1 Conus betulinus | reverse complement strand
AATTTTATCCATCTGACTATGGATGGCAGAAAGACCAGTCAGTTGAAGTACTAAAACATAAAGGGGTGGACAGAAAAGAATGGAATTTCATCGATCAGAATCGGCCCAACTGGGCCGATGAGGAGATGAGTGAGGACATTCTGGACCCAGTGGCTGTAGTGCCAGAGAAGATGAAGATGACAAAGACGGGACAGAGAAGAGTGTAAGGAACCAGAGTGTATATGCGAATCAGGGCGGAAAGAGAGAAACACATACATGCAATGACTGTGGACATAAGATTCATTGTCGGCAAAATATGCAGGGAACACCAATCAATCCTTCAAACCATAAACAGCCCAGTTTCGTAAACGACGTGTGTTGGCACAAGAAGCCCACAGAAACAAGGGCTTGAGTGTGCCCAACACATTCCTCAGCCAGCCCAGCACCAAACTAGCACCACCATACTAAAAACACTGAGCGGCCATCACCACCCTAGCAGAAACACAGAACACGTCAAGACTCTGCTGAGGAGGTAAGAGAGAGCAGAGCGACTGTGAGAAAGACTGTGAGGGCGGGAGAAATCACGTGTGGGATGTCCATCCTCATGTAATGTCTCACTTTCATTTTTTTGCTTCTCCCCTTAATTCTCCATTCTCACTGAATAACACATTGAAACCAATAGCCTCGCTATTCTCAGTCACTGCCAGTTCATCTCTGATTCCCCCTTCTTTTTTGTAAGTTATTTCTCCCCCACGTAAAGGTAAAACAGACAGTGCTGTAGCCACAGACCCTCTGGCTCCCACACTTCCCTGGGTCATTCTCCAGACCACAGACTTCATTTTTCGGTTTCTTTTCTTGTTACCATTCGGCTTTCGCCCCCACCCCCACTCTACTAACATCATTGTTGCTGAGCTATTGTGTCGCATGTTGTTTACTTCCGGATGTAGTTTCTTGGTGAATGCTGTGGATGTGATTTCACTTGAGAGATAGGAAAGTGTGCAACAAGGGCACGATGTGTGTCAGGAATGTGTCGAGCATCACTGCCAGTCTGTGTGATGCAGGTGTCTGTACAGCATGTGTGTCTCTGCATGTGTTGCCATCCTGTGCCATCAATACGTTGTTTCTCCCACGTAGAAGTCTCCTCGCTGTGAATGTTGAAACAAACCAGGCCCTAACGCCAACGAGTAAACCCCAGTATGAACAAAACACCACACTCCCTCACGTCTGAACAATAGAGTGGCCAGGTTTGCCTTGTCAATGAAATAACTGATAGCTTTGATTGTGTACAAAAGGAACACAGAACATTGGCAGACAGAGTGGCAGACTTGTCCTGCAGAGATGATTTGCGCATCTTTGTGTTTCCCAACGTGTCCAACATGAAAATTGCGATGCTTGTGCCGGTTCTGTGATCACTGTGCTAAATGCAGCTGATAGTTTCCAAATCCTGGTTATCCAATGACGTCATTAGCTCCCCCTCCCCTCCCCCCCCCCCCTACCCAGACTGATCAGGCTCGACCCAATGGACCTAGACCTTTGATCATCAAATTCAGTTGCTGGAAGGACAATGTGGCGACCATTGCAAATAAAAACATAAGTGAAATGTAAGAAAGGCTGGCATCAGGGTCTCTCCTCTGATCTGACCAGGACACAGCAGCAAATAATCTCTCCAGTGAAGAAGGAGGAGCAGAACAGCCTTCTTTCAGTGTGGGGGGAAATGGTGATATGTCTAACCCTGCCTGACCACGTTATTATGCTGAGGTACTAGGAGGTGGGATTGATTATGTTAATGTGTCAACCTGTGAATAAATGCCAATCATAAACAGAACAATGGTGAATATAGTCGACAGTGTAATTTCAAGGCTGTGTGAGACTCAGTGGGTTACAGTAGATGGTGTAGGTGGGGGAACTGCTCCC
>JADBJO010035744.1:0-5000 GCA_016801955.1 Conus betulinus | reverse complement strand
TGACCGAAAATAATGGAACTATTGTATCAAATAGATGAGCTGACCTCTCTGGCTCTCGTGACACATTTGTGTTAGCTCCCCTGCATCCTTATATGGATCCTCCAGGCTAAGCTCAAAGATATTCTCCTACATTTTATGCATGGTGATTTTAGTTTTTCAGCTACTCATTTCTTTATCATACTTGCTTTTCGTTTAGTTCTTCTCCCTTTCGCTGGCTGCATAGGGGTGCTGTTGGATTCTATTTTCGAGCCCTTGGTGTTGAGGTTGTCATCACAGTATGAGCTGTCATCACAGTATGAGCTGTGGTATATTTGTATGTGATGAGGCTATCATCACACATATGGCTGTGATATATCTGTGTGTGATGAGGTTATCATCACATTATGAGCTGTGGTATATCTGTATGTGATGAGGTTATCATCACATTATGAGCTGTGTGGTACAGCTGTATGTGATGAGGTTATCATCACATTGTGAGCTGTGGTACAGCTGTATGTGATGAGGTTATCATCACATTATGAGCTGTGGTATATCTGTATGTGATGAGGTTATCATCACATTATGAGCTGTGGTACAGCTGTGTGTCATGAGGCTATCGTCAGATCATGAGCTGTGGTACAGCTGTATGTGATGAGGTTATCATCACATCATGAGCTGTGGTACAGCTGTATGTGATGAGGTTATCATCACATTATGAGCTGTGGTACAGCTGTGTGTGATGCGAGGGGAGCACAGGCACGAATCACTGATGTCTCCATGATGAGTCTGATCCAGCGGATGAAAGGACTCGGAACAAGCGATATAAATGATACTGTCTTCAGGATTTATTACGATGGAAACAAATGCTGCCAGTGAAGATTAATCATCAGACACACAGACGCACAGGTAGACAAGCATGCATGCATACACAGACAGACAGGCAGACAGAAGTACAGATTGATGCATAGGAACATAGATAGATAAATAATTAGAAAGATAGATGGCCAGGTGGAGGATAGATAGATAGATAGATAGATAGATATAGATAGATAGATAGATAGATAGATAGATAGATGATAGATAGATAGATAGATAGATAGATAGATAGATCGGTAGATGGATGGATGGATGATGGATGGATAGATAGACAGGTTTGATGGAGCAAACTTGGGCATAAGTTAAGTCATTATTGCTTCCTCAGTACAGAGCACTTGATCAATAGACCACCACGTTCTTCTCCGCGTGCATTTTCTATTGACAAGTCATTAACATGAAAACTATCGTTTACTTTTCTCATTATTTGTCGTACATGTTTACCTACAGGTAGGCGGTGCTAAAGTCCAAAGTCTTCAGAAACAGTTTTACAACGGTGCTGTTGTCATTCCCCATGCCATACACTACGCGTGTTTGAAGTGAGCAATGATACTTCAGCCTTTGTAAATGGCCCGTTTCTCAACAACGGTTATAAACATTTCAATGTATTGCGAGATCGCTCTAGAAATATATCTCTTGGTCAAATAATGTAGCATTTGTTATGCACGCAAACCACACGGCTACTCCAGTTGATGTTGTCTTAATGAGGTTTGTTCGAACGATTGTAAATGGCATCGGTGTGAATGGTTGCAATGTAAGTACAACACTGGGCCTATGTTGAGAGAGAGAGAGAGAGAGAGAGAGGAGAGAGAGAGAGAGAGAGAGAGAGAGAGAGAGAGAGAGAGAGAGAGAGAGAGAGAGAGAGAGAGAGAGAGAGAACACACACACACACACACACACACACACACACACACACACACACACAACAGTGAATTGTTAAGGAAGATTACCACTATCAATCGGATAAATGAAGCTGTTTCATCAAGGAAGACGCATATCCCTTTTCTCCGTTTGACTGTCGTTCGTTCGTTTCCACCCCCCCCACCCCCCCCCCCCCCCCCCCCCCCCCCCCCCCCCCCACAGTCACCATGACTGATCCCCCCCCCGTTGACCCCCCCCCCCCCCCCCCCCCATATCCCCCCCCCCCCCCCCACCCCTCCCCCCCCCCTCCCCCCCCCCCCCCCCCCCCCCCCCCCCCCCCCCCCCCCCCCCCCACCCCCCCCCCCCCCCCCCCCCTTCCTCACGTCCACAGTCACATGGACATTTTAAAGATGACACTTGTTTTGCGTCATGACACCCAGTGCAATGTGTACCAGGTGATAATCCAACTCTTTAGTCTCACTGTATACATCACCTACGCACGCTCTGTACAACACCTCACACAGTTCTACATGGACCACAGACCAGTTTACTCCCTAAAGGCACTGAAGGCATTACCTCACACGGTGCACTAGGTACCAAGTAACAGCCTGCTCCCAAGTGACACAATGTGTGTTACCTCACACAGTGCTACACGTGCCGCAGACCAGGCTGTTCCCTAAAGGCACTGAAGACATCACCTAAAAACCATGCACCATGTGAGGGACCTTTCTACTCCCTCATGACATTGTTTAGATCACTTCACTACTCCCTAGTGACATTGTTTAGATCACTTCACTACTCCCTAGTGACATGGTTTAGATCACGTCGCTACTCCCTAGTGACATTGTTTAGATCACTTCGCTACTCCCAGTGACATTGTTTAGATCACTTCGCTACTCCCTAGTGACATTGTTTTGATCGCTTCGCTACTGCCTAGTGACATTGTTTTAGATCACTTCACTACTCCCTAGTGACATTGTGTAGATCACTTCACTACTTCCTCCCGAGTTCTGAATCAGAGTTTAAAACCTACACATGTGGTCGGAAATCATGCCTCAAATTCAAATTTTAGATTTGTCCCACAGTGGATTGGACTCATTGACAGGAAACACAATTGTTCAGGTCACTGAAAGTTCTCAATCTGCGTGGTTGTCCCACCTCTGATTTTAGTCCTGACGTCATAAAAGAAATGAAGACTTGCAGCAAGTCTTTAGTGACAACTACAGGCTGTGTTGTTCACTTGTGTTGCCAGTTACCTTCACAGGAAAATGTGTAGCGCCTGTGGATGAAATGTCCTCATGCGGTCATCTGTTAACGACAGACATTTACAAAATAATCATTGTGGTCTTTGCTGGTCTTGCTCTACCTGGAAATCTTGTGAGTGTTTTGTATCACATGCAGACGTTTATTAGGAAGAAAAGCAAAACTGGTTACGTGGTATTTGTCATTCACCTGTCTGTGTCAGATTTACTGATGGGGGTCTATCTGTTGGTGATTGCAGTAGCTGACCATATATATGCAGGCCGATATTTATGGATGGAGAAGGCGTGGAAAACACAGTGCAGTGTGCAGC
Source organism: Conus betulinus (assembly GCA_016801955.1). Classification (NCBI taxonomy): domain Eukaryota; kingdom Metazoa; phylum Mollusca; class Gastropoda; order Neogastropoda; family Conidae; genus Conus; species Conus betulinus. The sequence continues at coordinate 1,714 of JADBJO010035744.1, read as the reverse complement.
TCTGCAGGGTTTCTTTCCTTTGTTTCCTGTGAGGTGTCGTCATTCCTCATCTTTCTCATCACTGTGGATCGTTTCCTAGTCATCCGCTTTCCTTTCAGCCATGTTCGTTTCGGAATCACGTCAGCTCACGTGGCCTGCACTGTCAGCTGGGGACTAGGGGTGATCCTGGCCTCAATACCTTTACTCCCTGTGACGTCCCACTGGGCCTTCTACAGCCAGACAGGAATCTGCATCCCTCTGCCCGTCACCAGAGACTTTCCCCGGTCGTCTTTACTCTTTCAGTGTCATGATTGTAGTTAACCTAATCATGTTCCTCTTGATTGCACTTGGTCAGGCACTTATCTACTGGTCATTCAGATCCAACACAATTTCAGACGATGGGTTGACGGGTAAAACCACCACAAGTGCTAAAGACAGAACTAGATCCAAATCCAACGAGGTAACCATTGCTCGTCGTCTCCTGGTCATTGCCATGTCAGACTTTCTGTGCTGGTTCCCCATTGGTGTCTGTGGACTCCTGGCCAAGCTGGATGTCGCTATACCAGTGGAGATCAATGTAGCACTGGGGATTATTGTTCTTCCCTTGAATTCGGTGCTAAACTCGTTTCTTTATACCTACCTCATCCTTCGACAGAAACGCCACAGAATCAAAGAAACCAATCTTCAGAAACTCATTACAGCTCATGTGAAACAGGCCTTAGCTGCCTTACATCGATGAGAGAATTTGACATTTGTAAAGAACAATTGGTACAGATGAAGGAAGTCTGGAATGTAATAAGTATGGGAGACTTGCACGTTGAAATGCCACGTTCAATCACAAAAATTATGCCCCCCATTTTGTTCACTTAATTTCACCATGCTGTTCCGGTTTATGTCTACATGGACATCTTGGTTTGCATTACAATAAAGAATCTTGTGTTGCATAACGTAAAGAATCTTGCTTTGCTTTACATTACATAAAAAGCAGGAACAATAATATAGCACATCTCTCTTTGTGTCTTTGTCTCTTACACACACGCGCGCGCGCGCGCGCGCGCGCACGCACACACACACACACACACACACACACACACACACACACACACACACACACGCACACATTCATGCGGATGCCCATGCACACACACACACACACACACACACACACACACACACACACACACACACACACACACACATATACTCACACACAAAAGCAAATCATGTAAATTAACACAACCAGACACTGTTTCGGCAACACTCCTAAGTACACCTACAGCCACACAACACGTACCACCCCCCCCCTCCCTTATTACTTCCTTCCCTATACACACATACGTTCACAACCCCCAAACTGAATTTGTCTGATTTGCAAATGCAATTTGAAAACCGTTATACATTACAGAGAGAATAATATTCAGACAAGGTATTTTCCTCTCAACATTTTGAAAATGGGAATGTCTGGAAATCGGCTCGTTAAATATTCATTAAAAAAAAAAAAAAAAAAAAAAAAAAAACTATTTAAACAGTCTAGATCAACATTATTTTTCTGTTCTTAAGCTTTCAACTGTACAAAATATGCTGGGCTATGTGCGAAAATACATATGATACATGATGGAAAGAGTGGGCACACACACACACACACACACACACACCAACACACACACACAAACACACACACGACATTTTAAGTATGTGACCAGTTTGTATACCCATTTATAATTTGGGAAAGAAC
>JADBJO010035743.1:0-5000 GCA_016801955.1 Conus betulinus | reverse complement strand
ATTACTAAGTAAGAAGTTCAAATGGTTGACGGACTCAGATGGGGCGACCAAAGGTTTAGTGTGAGTGTGAAATGCTTTTTTGTAGCGAGAGAACCAGACTTGTTCAACGCAACGGGGTTGTTCTCGCGGCCGCTCTAAGTTAATGGAGTTCGATCCAGAGAGATCCATGTGGGGTGAGGTGGGTTAGGAGCGTATGAGTTGGAAGGGTGTGTTGTGACCGCTCATCGCGCCGCCACGGTACCAGGCGCTGTCCGGCCTGAAGATATCCTGTATTTCAGACCTCTGGATCGATCACTGTGAGGGGAAAGAAGCGGGTAAGGAGAATTAAACGCTAAATGATGTGTAGGGAGCGATATTGATGTGAAGACGCGTATTATGGTCCCTTGCCAGCGTAACAAGCGTCCGGGGCGAAGTCTGTATAGCTGGAGGCGGGTAAGACGGGCGGCCAAGAGGATGAATCACCGATCGGGCCCAACCCTCCACCCCTCCCCACCGGCGCTCCGACCCACACAAAAAAATAAAACAAAAAAAACAGATACTAAAAAGAACATTACGCGCGGTAATACTGGAGCAACAGACAACAACGAAAGAAGAATAATAATAATAATATAGTAATAGTAAGAATAATAAAATACGTATAGCAGGAACAATATTAACAGCTATAACAAGACCATAAAGATGTAATAACACTAATGATAATAAGCGAACAGTGACAGCAACACACAGCAACATACAATTATAGACAATAATGAGAACCGCAGAGTCATAATTATAAAATAGTAACATAAATAATTTAATATAATAAATAAATTAAACTACATAAATTTAAAAATACTGACACTAATTCATAACGAACGGAGAACAACAACGATAATTCCGAGAATGTTGTTCGGTGTAAATGGCATCGGACAGTGAGAAGAACGACGACATAAAGGGATCTAACAAGAAGAAATCATAATATGTAACTAATTTGAATAACTATACAATAAATAAATAAATAATACACACACACCCACACCACACACACACATACATAAACAACATAGTGGAATAAAGAATAACGCGTAATTCCGCAGAATAATTTGGTAAAAACAATCAGGAGAGTAGATAAGGAAAACCCCACACCCCACCCCTCCACTACCCAAGGGAAAACTCCCATTGGGGGTGAGGGGGAGGGAGGGGAGGGGGGGCGGCGGGGGAAGGACCTATCAAACGTGACCCTCTGGGCAAATACAAATCATGTCAGTCATACCAGACTTCTCGGCAAGGCGCCAGAGCAGGAAGGCGGGGGCCGCCATCGCGTTAAGTGTAAGGCTAGAAGGATTAGGTAGCGCGGCCAAGTCATGAGCTTCCGCAGCGGGGGTTGGAAGGTTAGCTTAAGGTGATGTGCGGAACGCGGGCGGGCGGAGGGCTGAAATCGCGGCCGGTCTCGCCCGTGCGCTCGCCCCGGCGCGTCGTCAGCCCCGTTCCGGAGACACGCATTATCCTCACGGCATTTTCGGTGCGAGCGCGTCGCGGTGCTGAGGTCTGAGTCCGGTGCTGGCTGTGCGGGTTAGAGGGGGCGCGAGAAGAGAACGAATGATCGATCCCGGGCCACTACGGCTCCGGCTGCAGCGCTTCCCGCTTGCGCCGAGTCCCCAGTGTGAGTTCGAACGGCTGAGCGGGGCTTGCCGGTTGTTGGCGGTTACTAACGGCGCGACGGACACAGTTGGGGTCTCTGCGGCATACGATCGGCGTCTTGACGGTCCGTAGATGGATGGCGTGCCATCGTGACGACGGGGTGGGAGAGCGCCTCGCCGTTTCTCTCCAAACCCAACGACTAGGCCCTAGGTTGCGTGGGACAGGAGGCTCCCTCCCCCTTCGGCCTCAGAAAGAGTAAACGCCTGGTTCATCTCGCGAAGGACGCGCCCGTCCCATCGGGTCGTGGTCCGTCACGTGGTAACGAGCAGGCGAGGCTGCGTTCGGGGACCAGCTTGCCGTTCCGTCTCTACCCTCCCTGATAGGACGGGGCCTCGCGCCGAGTTTGCTCCGGCCCTGCTGCCGCTGCCGTCTCGGGGGCTTGCGCGGTTCTGAACCGAAGAAGGATTCTTCGCTTGCGAATGGGCCCTGAATCTGTTGTTGGGTTGTCGTTGTCCGCCACCGCATCTCTGGTGAAGACCGAATTCCGCGCGCTGCTGCGCCGGCTCGCTTAACGCGGATCGCCCACGGACTCATCATCTTTGAACGTGTCCCCACCGGCAAGCATGCTCGCACGCTGTGCTGGTTCTCTGTCCGACAAGGGATCCGGAGGAGAGAGGACACGCAGAAACCACGGTTGCATTCTGGTTGATCCTCCCAGTATTCAGATCTTTGTCTCAAAGATTAAGCCATGCATGTCCTAAGTTGCAACGACCCTCGTCACGGTTGAAAACCGCGAATGGGCTCATTAAATCAGTCCGAGGGTTCCTTAGATGATCCAAATCTACTTGGATAAACTGTGGTAATTCAGAGCTAATACATGCCGACCAGCTCCGACCCCCCCGGGAAAGAGCGCTTTTATTAGTTCAAAACAGTCGGGTTTCTGCCCGTCCTTTGGTGACTCTGGATAAACTTTTGCCCGATCGCATGGCCCCGAGCCGGCGACGCATCTTTCAAATGTCTGCCCTATCAAATGACGATGGTACGTGATCTGCCTACCATGTTAGCAACGGGTGAGCGGGAATCAGGGTTCGATTCCGGAGAGGGAGCAGAGGAGAAAACGGCTACCACATCCAAGGAAGGCAGAAGGCTCCTTTTTTTGGTGTCAGCTTCCTTGGCGCACCCTTCCCCCTGTCTCAGTGTGTATGTGCTGAATTACACTCCTGGCACGGGGAGGTAGTGACGAGAAAATAACAATACGGAACTCTTTTGAGGCTCCGTAATTGGAATGAGTACACTTTAAACCCTTTAACGAGGATCTATGGAGGGCGCAAGTCTGGTGCCAGCAGCCCGCGGTAATTCCAGCTCCAATAGCGTATACTAAAGTTGTTGCGATTAAAAAAGCTCGTAGTTGGATCTCAGGCATGGGCGCACGGTCCGCCTCGCGGCGGTCACTGTGTGTATTGATTCCCATCCTACGCTTCCCGGTTGTTCAGCCCATGGTGCTCTTCATTGAGCGTTTTGGGTGGCCGGAACGTTTAAGGGACTTTGAAGAAAGAATAGAGTGTTTCAAAGCAGGCAGGTCGCCTGAAATAATGGTGCATGGAATAATGGAATAGGACCTCGGTTCTATTTGTGGTTTTTTCGGAACACGAGGTAATGATTAAGAGGGACAGACGGGGGCATCCGTATTGCGGTTTGTTAGAGGTGAAATTCTTGGATCATCGCAAAGACGAAACAAATGCGAAAGCATTTGCCAAGCATGTTTTCATTAGTCAAGAACGAAAGTCAGAGGTTCGAAGACGATCAGATACCGTCGTAGTTCTGACCATAAACGATGCCAAACTAGCGATTCGCTGGTCGTGGCTTTGCTCATCGACTCTGCGGGCAGCTTCCGGGAAACCAAAGTTTTCGGGGGGGGTTCCGGGGGACAGTATGGTTGCAAAGCTGAAACTAAAGGAATTGACGGAAGGGCACCACCAGGATGGAGCCTGCGGCTTATTAATTTGACTCAACAACAAAGGGAGAAAACTCACCACTCACCCGTACGGGAAAACACTGTAAGGATTGACAGATTGATAGCTCTTTCTTGATTCGGTGGGTGGTGGTGCATGGCCGGCCGTTCTTAGTTGTGGAGATGCGTTTGTCCTGGTTACCGGCCCGAAAGGGTTGGGGAAACCCTTTGAATCTCTCCTTCGTTGATAGGGATTGGGGCTTGAAATTGTTTTCCCCATGAACGGAGGAATTCCCGAGTAAGCGCGATGTCATAACGCTCGCGTGATTACGTCTGGTGCTGCCCTTTGTTTCGACACCGCCCGTCGCTACTAAAACCCTACTACCTGATGAACTTTTTGTGAGGGCCCTCGGATTGGACTCGGCCCGCCCTTCACCGTGGCGGCGCCGCTGTTCCGAGAAGACCTCGAAACTTGATCGTTTAGAGGAAGTACAAAGTCGTAACAAGGTTTCCGTAGGTGAACCTGCGGAAGGATCTATTACCGGTTACCCAGCTGCTTACTGTGCGCAGTACAGCAGATGAGAGACGCCTCATGTCACCGCGCTTGGTGGAGAGAGAGAGAGAGAGACCGAAGAGAAGGCCACGGCTCGCGCCGAACCGTGGTGAGGGGAGGTACCGTCCTCAAGGCGGCCGGCGTTTGCCTCGTGCGGTCGGCCCGCCTCCCCCGAAAAGTGTGACTTTGGGGTACCTGGTCTGCCGGGATGCGGGTCGCCTCTCGCGCCCGTCCCGGTCCTCGTGTGGGGCGGGCGGGCGGGAGGCGGCTGTCGGCAGGTTCGGCAGGGGAAGCAGGAGAGGCCTCAGGCGCCCACGGGAGCTCTCGTTCCCGACCGGCGTCCTCCTGGCGAAGGTTCAAAGCGCCCAGTCCTCGTGCGGGCACCGCACCCTGGGTTTTTGTGTTGTCGTTACCTTTCTTCGCATGCTCTTTTGCAGAAAAAAAAAAAAAAAAAGCCTTTCGAGCAGCGGGGGGCGATCGCCGTCGGCCGGCTCCTGGGCCTCTGTGGGGCGGGGCCACGGTGAAAGCCACTGGTTGCCAAAACGGAAAAAGAAAGCGAACTGGACACACAACTTAGGCGGTGGATCACTCGGCTCGTGCGTCGAGGAAGAACGCAGCCAGCTGCGTGAAACTAATGTGAATTGCAGGACACATTGAACATCGACACTTTGCAACGCATATTGCGGCCACAAGGGTCCGTCCTTTGGCCACGCCCGTTGAGGGTCGGCGAGTTCTACCCATCGTCGTGAGGAGCTCTTTCCGGCGCCTTGAGCTCTCGAAGCGGTGGCGTGCAGCAGCGCTTCCTCTCGGGCGGGCCCGTCCGGCTCCGTGGCTTCAAAGATCCAGAACCCCCGTTCCGGGGCGCGGTGGTCCCAC
>JADBJO010035742.1:0-11898 GCA_016801955.1 Conus betulinus | reverse complement strand
TTCGGCGTTGATTCAGATATAAAACAATAAAGCAATGAAGAGTTAACTGGATTGTCTTGTTTTCCCTTGTTCAGTCACAGGACCCCTGGAGGTTGTTTTCTGGTATATGGAGCTTGGTGGTTCAGTTTTAAATGATAAGATTTTATACCTTGCGAGCTTTGTGCAAAACAGTTTTGTCACAACGTCGCACATAGAGTTAAATGATTTGTCTTTTTTCGATAGTCAGGCGGAGGTTGTTTTCTGTATATGGAGCTGGTGGTTCAGTCTTTAAATGATAAGATTATACACGCTTGCAACAGTTTTGTCACAACCAGTCGTAGAGATATGATAAGATTCATACACTGGCCAGAGTCAGTACAAAACGGATATGATTATGGCCGATTAGGCTATACCACATAAGCAATGAAAGAGGATTAACGGGATTGTTCTATTTTTCATTGCCAAAGTTTTTTGTCATCTTGTCCAGCTACAAAAGTGACATGCCACGGTTGATTTGATCAGGATGTTTACACACCTCAGTCACGAAAAGAGTCTGTAGCTGGAGTTGTCTTCTTTCTCTCTCTTGTTCCTTCAGGCCTGGAGGGTTCCAGGACACCGACCCACCGTAGCAACTGGAGTATGTCTTTATTTTCCTGTGCTCCTTCAGCCCCTGAGGGCCTCCAGGAACCAGTGGTAATTGGAGTGTTTGTCTTTCTTTCCTCGGTTCCTTATGGCTGGAAGGGGTTACTGGAAAGTGGTAATGGAGTTGTCTTGTCTTGTGCTCTACGTCATTTGCTTATGCTGGAGAGTTCCTGGAGACGTGGTGGAACGGGAGTTGTCTTTCTTTTCCTCGTGTCCTTATGGCCTGGAGTGGTTCTGGAGGGTTCATCATGGACAGGTTGGTCTATTACTTGGAGTTCGTTCTTTATTTTCTCTGGTTCCTTAGTATGGCCACGGCAGGTGTAGACTCTGGAGGGTTCCTGGAAACAGTGGTTTGATAGCTGAGGTATGAGTGGTCTTACCTTTTTTTTTCCTCTGTTCTTATGGCCTGGCAGGAGGTGTTCCTGGAAGTGGTTAAACGGAAGTCGCTAAGTCTCTTTCTTTTCTCTCTGTTTCCTTCAGGCCCGGGGAGGGTTCCAGGAAGTGGTTCTAACTGGAGTTGTCTTTCTTTTCCTATGTTCCTTCAGGCGCTGAGGGTGTTCCAGGAAAGGTGGTAACGGGAGTTGTCTTTCTTTTCTCTCCATTCCTTTCAGCTCGGAGGGTGTCCCAGGGAAGTAAGAGTGACGACCAACCACCACGGTCCCTAGACAGCACACATTCGTACTAGACAGACCGACCACAGAGCACTTCAGAACCTGCCGGCGGCCGTTCCAGGACCTGGCGCACCCTTTGCCACCCGCCAGGCAATCACCATTCAACATGCAAACTGTTCTTCTAGGTGACCAACGGCGTGCCCTGGCAGCGTAATGGTGGCCCATGCCATCCACAGCCACCAGCACCAGGGTTGCCCATGGCGTCAGCAGGGCCGCCTCCTCCCCTCACTCACACCCTCACGCAGAGCCTCCTGGACGAGTAGCTGGACGAGATGGCGCCATCACTGTCAGAGTTCAAGGTCAGTGGAGGTTGGGAGGAGGGTGAACTCAGTGAGATCTTGGGTGTGGATTTTTTTTCCCTGTGTCGTCGTGTTGTTTTTTTGGGTGTGTTGGTTTGTTTTGTTCTGTTTCATTTTGTTTTTGATCTGTCGTACCGAAAAAGATGTAATATTGATTTTTTTTGTTTTCATTGTACTTCATCAACTAAAGGGGTAATATTGATTTTGATTTGCTTTTCATCTATCATACAGTAAAAGGGGTAATATTGGTATGATGTGGGACAGATGGGACCTGTCATGTGCTGAAGTTGGCAGTACAGCCTTTTCGGGGGGGTGGTTTGTTTGGGGTTTTTTTGTTGTGTTGTTGTTGGGTTTTTTTGTTTCTTTTTTTTTTTTTTACATCTGTGACTGAAAGGAGGAGTGTATGTCTCGCCGAATGTCTATGCAGCCCTTTACTTTGTTTGAAAGAAAAATCTGTCCTGAAAGTGTGGTGCACAGTACAAGGGACATCATCATGGTCCGGTTAAGTGTTGACATAAAGCAGTAGCAATGCAGGAGGGCAGGCAAAACCTGGTGTACATGAGGGCAGGCTGGGGACCTGCTCCGCAGAACTCTGCCCGCCCCTGTGACCTGCAGGCTGGCTGACTGCCCCTGTGACTGCAGGCGACTGACTGACTGACTGCCCCTGTGACTGCAGATGATCTGACTGCCCCTGTGACTGCAGAATGACTGACTGCCCCTGTGACTGCAGCTGACTCGCTGCCCCTGTGACTGCAGGCTGGCTCACTGCCCCTGTGACTGCAGGCTGACTGACTGCCCCTGTGACTGCAGACTGACTGACTGCCCCTGTGACTGCAGACTGACTGACTGCCCCTGTGACTGCAGGCTGACACATGAAAACACTGACACATGAGACCTCCTTGGCCTGGGAATGTTTCCGTGTCTGTCTGTCAAGGTTGGGACATTCATCGGAATGAGTTGAGAAGGAACAAGTCAAATTGATGTGCATACATTTGCATGTTCATTGACTCCATGCACCTTCAGAGACAGACTTGAACACAGAGTGAAGAGCCTCGGCAACTCTGAATTCTTCTGACATCTGATCTGTCCAACAGATTGATGTTGTTGTTCTTCGTCTGGTGTGAAGGAACTAGTCAAGCCAGCTAGTAAAGTCGTGGCCTGTGTTCCAGTGGGGAGATCACCACAGAGAAAGCAGAAGAGGGTACTGACAATGACAGAAAGACTGGGCTATCGTCTCCCAGTCAGACTTATGTGCCCCCCCCCCTGATGAATTATTCAAAGCAGAATGTCAAGTTCTCCCCAGTTGTATACATCGTATTCCCTGTCTGGAAAAAAGAACGATGGTGAGGAACTACCTCTTTGCTGCGGTGAGGAGGATGGATTTCTTTGTCCTGGGGTAAACAGGTTTTGCTCAGCAGGAGGTGATGTGTATGAATTTGTCTTGGGATTTCAAAGGAAATATGTATGGCTTGGACTTGCAGTACTGTACTTCGTTTTTTGCGTTTAAAGGGTATAGAATGTGATGTTAAAATTCTCTCTTCTCTTCCTTTTTTTTTTTTTTTTGCCTGCATAAATGTATGCATGGAAAACAAAACTGCATACGCACTACACACACGCACGCACGCACGCACGCACGCACGCACGCACCCACACACACACACACACCACACCACACACACACACAACACACACACACACACACAAACACACACACGCATGCACGCACGCACACATCCAGTATGCATGCATACACACCACAACACACACAAACACACACCCACACACACACACACCACACTCTTGAACAAACTTTCATTACCACGGTGACACCATCCTCACTCCCCTTAACAGCAAACAGTCACAGACCAGCAACGCCCCTGACCCACCGGACCAGACAGAACCAGCATACGCCAAACCCGTTGAGAGAGCCGATCAGTGTCAAGCCAGTCGCCCACAAGCCCCCAGCCGTCCAATCCGACAAGCCCGATGCAGGGGGGTCAGAACGCCAGCCTGGACACGATGCTGGGCGACCTGCAGAAGCGACATGAACCGCCAGGGGGTCAACACGAAGAAGAAGGGCGTCTGCGCGCCGCCTGCAACAAGCCTATCGTTGGACAGGTGGGTGAGGTGGTTCGATTCCTGCGCATTCCCTTCTGTGTGCTGAACTGGTGATTCCCTGTTGATTAAATGAGGATTCTCTGGTGTGATGATTTAAGTATGGGGTTTTGTCCTCCTGTCAATTGATCTGAGGATTCCCGTTTGTGGGGGATTCATTTCTGTGAATTGAATAGGATTTCCCCTCCTTGAATTGAGGTAAGAAATTGTACTGTGTTCCATCGACTGGCAGACTGCTTATTTGTACGATTTTGCAATATTTGTACAGGTTTGGCAAAAAAAAAAATAACAAGTGCAAAGAACTTGAAGCGAAACCAAAAAAAAAAAAAAAAAAAAAAATTCCAGATTCAAAAGTTCTTGAGCAGTAAACTGCAGATGGTGGAGATAAACAGTGATGGTGTCATGGGTGAGCGTTGACCAAAGAACAACAACTCTTCTTAACTCTCGCACGCAAATCATTGTACAGCTCTGGTGTCTGCTTCTTCAGCGAGGGGCAATGAATTGGCGCCAAAGTATGCCAATGAACAAGGTTTGAAAGTAATATTTACAAGGAATAAGGTTTGAAAGAACATATTAAGTGCCAATGTGCTAATGAGTGCGGTTTGGAAAAACATCATTTTGACTGTAGTTGCAACAAGGTCAGGTAGCCCTCTGCTCTCTCTGCCGCTTGATAGCAGATGAAAAAGACCCCTCCCCATCCCACATCACACTTCACGAACTATGGAAGACGTGTACACGTCTGTTGTGGAAAAATAGTTTTGAGGGTGAAACGGGCCGAACTGGGCATTTTCCGTCTGTTGGTTTGAACTGGGGGTTTCCCTTCTGCTATTGAAACAGAGATCTTCTCTCCTCCCCTCTGTCTGCTGAACTGTTGATTCTCCCTCTTGATTGAAGTGGAGGTTCCCATCCGTTTATCATTACCCAAGATTCCCTTCTCTCAGGTCAGTTGAACTGGGGGTTCCCTCTGCTCGACCTGGGGATTCCTTTTTGTTTATTGGAACTGGAAGGTCACCCTCAGTGGACTGAACTGTGGACTCCCGCTGGGTCTTATGTTCTGTCTCTTGAGGTGGGGGTTTCCCTCGGACGGTTGTGGACTCCCTCTGTTTATTCTTGATTTCCTGGTGGAGGTTGGGTTTCCTTCAGTGGACTGAACTGTGGACTCCCCTCTGTTTCTTATTCTTGGGATTTCCTTCTGTTTATTTGAGGTGGTGGTTTCCCAGTGGAACTGAACTGTGGACCTCCCCTCTGTTTCTTAACTGTGGGGATTTCCTTCTGTTTATTATTTGAGGTGGGGGTTGTCCTCTTCAGTGTGAACTGTGGACGTCCACTCTTTTTTTCTCATTGGCGTCTAGGGGATTATCCCTCGTTTATATTTGAGGTGGGGCGTTTCCCTCATGGCAACTGAAATGGTGTACTGGACTCCCTCTGTTTCTTATGTCTGGGGACTTTCCTCTGTTTATTTGAGGTGTGGGGGCTTCCCGAACTGTGTTGTAGAGAACTGTGGATTGCTATGTTGATGTACTTGAGATTCCCTTCAACAGTTTTTGGTGGGGGAAACTGGGGATTTTCTCCCCTCTGTTGTTTGAGCTCTGTTTCCCTTCTGTTATTTGAACTACAGATTCCCTTCCCTTATGTTTATGACTGCGAGTGGATTTAGAATTTCCCTATTCTGTCCCCTTTACTGAAGGAAGCTCCGGATGGTCTCGAGTGGAACTGTGGACTCCCCTCTGTTTCTTCCCTGAGTTATTGTATTGAGGTGGGGGCTACCCCGTGTGTTGTGAACTGTGTTACTTTGGCTCTGTTGAGTGTACTTATGCATAGTTGATTTCATGAATGTTCTCTTGGGAAACTGGGCTGATTTCCTTCTGTTGTTGAGCTCGTGTCCTCCCGTTGGTTATTGAGACTGTGGATTTCCTGTGGTTTGTTTAGAATGTCATTTTAGAACATCTAAATTCCTATGCTATGTGGGCTGGAGATACTCCTGCTGTTCATCGCACTTCTGTGATTTCCTTGGTTTTGGGAACTGTGGATTCATGTCTTTATTGCACTCTCAGATTCTTCTACATGTTAGAGATTAGGGATACGGTTCTGATTATATGTGAAGGAATGAGCCGTTCCTACGAGCTATTTCTGCTTTCTTGTTATAACCAGTGTGCGCATGTGTGTTTGTATGTGTTTGATTGACTGTGAGTGTTTGAGCAGAGATAGTGTGTTGTGTGTGTGTGTGTGTGTGTGTGTGTGTGTGTGTGGTAGAGGAAGCTCGGATGGATCATAGGGTGGGTGCATTCCTTTCCGTCGACTTAGCAATGAGGCATTTGGTTTTGATTGTGTCTGTGTGTGGTGGATATGGTAGGAGTGTGAATGTGTCTGTGAGGTTATTTTTTTTTTTGTTCTTTCCTGAGTGGTACTGTGTGTCAGTGAGAGGGGGAGGACTGAAGTTCTCTGCAGGAGAACTGAAATGCTGCTGCATTGTGCATTTCGTTCTTGGTGTATGATGCTCTGTATGTGTCATCGTGTCGTAGTGTGCGTGTGTGTGTCTGTGTGTGTGTGTGTGTGTGTGGTGTGTGTGTGTGTGGTGTGTGTGTTGTGTTGTGTGTGTGCGTGCGTGGCCGTGCGTGCGGTGCGTGTGTGCGTCGGCGTGGTGTGGTGGCTTGTGTGGATCTGTGTGCATGTGTAGGTGTTTTGTGTGAGAGAGGGAGAGAGAAGAGGTGATCATTTCTATTGTGAACATGAGCCCAATCATGTCACGACAGCTTCACCATTTTTCATGCTCCCCACAGTCAAAAGTCATTCAGCAGCAGTTTCTTCACTCAATATGCAGGCAGTGTGTGTGTGTGTGGGTGTGTTGGTGTGTGTGGGGTAGTGTGGAAATGTGAGTATGAGTGTGTGTGTGTGTGTATGTGTGTGTGTGTCAGTGTGAGGTGGTGTGATGGCTGTGTGGTGTGTGGTGAGGGTGTTGGTGTGTGTTTAATAAGTTGAGTAGAAGTGCCGGGGCATTTTTCTTCCGTCCGGTCGTAAGGCTAGGATAGGCTAGACCGTCGCCTCATTTATCAACTATCTCATTATTATTACGTTATAAGGCACAATGAAGTCTTCACTGGCTGTGCCAGGTGATAGCCTGCACCTGGTGGCGCCATGCACGTGGCACAGTCGCAGCACTTTGTGTGCGCTCACTGCGAGCAGCAACCTCTCGGGCACCAGCAACTTCTACGAGCGGGACAGCCTGGCCTACTGCGAGGTGGACTACCACCAACCTCTTCGCCCCTCGCTGCGCCTACTGTAATGGACCCAGGTGGTAGATGTGAGTGGCCTCCCTTCAGGGGCTGTGAATGCACGAGGGGAAGGTTTGGTCGATAGAGAGGATACGCGTAGTACGTTCTGGCGAAGGAAGGGGAGTTAACAAAAAAAAAAAAAAAGGGGGAGATAAACGACGACACTGTCAAATTTTTCATTTCCTGGGACATGAGTGGGATCGCACGAGATGTTAAGGAACCCATTGAAGTCAGTGCTTATGTGGGTTTCTGAGCAGGAGCATGTATGTTGGGGGGAATTGTGGAGCAGAGAAAATGATGTGTCAGGGATTTGTCAGCTTTGTTGGGGGAGGGGGGGGGAGATTGGAGGAAAATGGGGGGAGAGAGTGTGTGGGAGGAGGCTCTCAGTTTGCATCAGACGGAGGTAGAGGATGGGATAGGCGCGGTGGAGCCAGCTTCACGCAGCCAGAGTTTTCAGCAAGACCCTTCGTTGAATCGGCTTGGTGTTTTTTTCTTTTGTTCACACACTGAGCCCTCCATCTGACGTTAGCACCTTTCCATAGCCCGTCTCCCCACCTTCCATTAATGCATTAGAGGGGTGTTTTACAATAACGAGATGACTGTACGTTCAGGATTAGTCGCGTACGGAATGCCTCACCTGGGCATACATGCACCTACACGGTGGGCATGCATGCAAAGAGGCTTGGGCATGAGCAGACACACACTGCCATGCTCGCACCTCAGCACCATCGCCCGCAGCATTCCCATATCTTCCTCATCCTTCTTGTCATACCTGTGCAACGTGAGACTTCAAACATCAGCAGTGATAGCCAGGAGAACTAGATTTGCTGCACTACTCTTCATGTCTTCAGATAACTTCCACAATACACACTCTCTCTCCCCGTTCCCGTCCTCGCCCCTTCCCCCTCTCTCTCTGTCTGTGTCATACAACTCCGACCCACCCTCTCTTCTCTGTCTCTCTCTCTCTCTCTGTCCTTGGCGATGGCTCTGTCTGATGCTTCTTTGCCACAACACAAGATTCTGTACCATTCCCTCTGTGACTTGCCTACTAATGAAAATGATGATGGTGATATATGAGGGGACATGAGGTGTGCCATCTCTTGATATCATCTACAAACTGCTGGTGTAAACTCTTTTTTTTTTCTTAGCAACATCCTCTGGCATAGCAATTTTTCACAAAAATTTTTTTTTGGATATAGTGCCAGATTATACAGGAGGGGGAAGGAATGCACTCTACAGAACCCTTGTATCCTGGTGACACAGTGTTGGTTGAGAAACCTGGATCTATGTGGAGAGAGTGCTCCCCACTGATTCTGGATCAGCCTGATAGATGGCCAGGTATGCTAGTTGCGGAGCCAGAACCTCACTCTGCCATGACCCTGCCAGAGGGAGAGATGACCTTTGTCTGAGGCTGGCTTTGTGCTGGCTAGGCTGTAGCGCTGTGACTCAGTGGGACACCACTCCACCCATATCCCCAGCATGCTACCAGCCCTTTCAACTGCTTCTCAGTTGGATTTTTGATCAAACGGAGAGTCACTGTTGCACGCATGCTAACAGCTCTTGCCCCTAGTCCCTCACTTTCTCTGGTTTCAGTTGAGCAACCCTGTTATTAACTGAAATTCACCCCTTGGTTTGAAAATTGCAGTAGGGGACCATTTTTAATTCTCACGTCTAACGTAGTCGCACTGCGCCTCACCAGGGAGATGAGGACCATAAAGTCTACGGCATGACACCGCGCGCATATGGCTGTTAGTAAGATGAAATCTGTGTGTCATCCGTTTTAGAGGCAGTACGCTCCATGGTTTTACTGTTCTTCTACGGTACAGGACCAAAGTTTTTTGTGGTTTTGTTTTTTTTTTTTTTTTTTTTTTTTTCGGTAAAAGATAAACAAACGAAAAAAATAGGTGTTGTTGGGTATAGACGCCTTATTTCAAAGTCTCATCCAAACGCCATTTTGTCTAGGTGGGGGGAACATTGTAGGACGTCAGTGCAGATGTTAGACTCTGTTCATTTAGAGGAAAAAGTCTCTACTGCCTGGAGTGTGGGGATCGAACCTCTTGCGGCGATCTCTAGAGCAAAGGCTGAGCTGCCGCCTTACCAGTCAGTGGTCTACAGGCTGCAGCTGTGCTGCATCCACTGGAGCAACCCAAAAATAGCTGGTGGGCCTTACCAACAAGGCCCTTCTAAACGCGATCAGCGGCAGGTCCCTGGAAGCAAGAGTCTGGTGGCCTTACCAACAGGGCCACTCCGTGCAAGAGTGTCCGTTGGAGCAAGAGGGGCGCGTACCACTTACCAACAGTCTACCAGCGCGGCAGCAGCTGCACATGACTGGAGTGCATATCTGTAGAGTCTGGTTTGGCCTACCGTTCTTCTAAAGGTTACAGGCCTTTTGTTTTTTTCGTAAAGAATTGTGTGGTGGAGGCCTATCTTCAAAGTATCATCCAAAGGTCTAGGAGACTCAAGATGTCTCTGGTGGAACTTACCAAAACCTGAGGTCCCTTGAGCAACAGGTCTGGGGCTGCAGCAACAAGGCATGCAGCAGCTCCACCAACAGGGCAGTTTCTGGGGGTGGGGGGAGGTTTCACTGGTTCTGCAGGGGTGGTGGTTCCAGAAATGTATTCACAGCGGGAGGAAGATGTGGCATCCAGAGCATTTCTTCTGCGCCCAGTGCGGACGGCAGTTCGGCGACGAGGACTTCCACCGAGAAGAACGGCAAAGCTTAATGCAGGGTGGTGCCCCTTTCCAGCCGGTGCTTTACAGGTGGGGCCGCTTTCGGCTGTAAAGTGGTGTTGAGTGTGTGTTTTGTGAAACACGATCATAACGATTTTTTTTTTTTTTTCATAGTGTATTTGTTTGGGATATGAGGGAAGTATATTGTATTTTGAGAACGAAAGACCCGCATGTTTTTGTTGGCTGATGAATTAACCTCTAACTCCGAAATTCGTTAGACTTGACTTGTTACGGAAGTAACCAAACTGAATTTCTTCGAGTCCCACAGGACACTGTGAAACTGGGGGTTAGTGTGTATGGTGTGTGTGTGTGTGTGTGTGTTGTGTGTGTTGGGCGGAGCCCGGTTTAAATTGTTGTGGTTGTGCGTGTGTGTGTGTGTGAGTGGTGTTTAAATTGTGTGTGGGTGATGTATTTCAGGGGAACGACTATTTTCCAGATGTTTGCCACCGAATGTGTGGGGATGCTGCGGCTATGCCCCATTCATGGCGAGAAACTAACATTATCTGCCCTGAACCGTCAGTGGCACCCCCAGTTGATTCTGCTGCGGGTGAGAGAGACGTGGCGGGGGCTGTGGGGAGGTGGAGGGTGTTGGACCGTGCTGTGTGTGGAGTGTGTGTGTAACAAGCTGGTGGTGCGTTGCGTTGCCGAGTGTTGTCCGACCTGTTACGCTGTAGCGGTGGCCGGTTTTGGGGGGAGCCAAGGTTTCAGACGTTTTGTGACTTTTAGCAGGGCTGGAAAAGTTTGGGGTTTGCGGAGGGGGTCCCCCCACAGTCACACGCAGTTTTACTGTTTAACGGCCCAGGTTACCGTGTTTGTGATAAGGCAGGATAAATGCTTGAAACAGTATGTGACAACGTAGCCTTTGTTCCATCTCATTTTGCTGAGAAGCCCACATCTTGCGTTGGTTTTACCATAACACGCAAGTCGGTATTAGGGTTATGAAGATCATCACAGTTGTCAGAGAGGGGATGATGAATGAGGCAAGTCCTGGTCTGTGCAGGGGTGCCCGCACCACGAAGTAGGTTTCGCCGTGTGTTTTTGCCGTCACATCTTCCGCTCCCGCTCCAGCAGGCCTATCGCCGCCCCAGTGCCGGCGACCTATCCCCGAGGCCCCTTTGCTTGTACTTTCCCCGGGCCGGACTTCCCCTCCTTCCTTGCCACGGGTGCCCTCAACTGATGCTAAACAAGGGGTTGTCTGTGCGGTGGGTATGTGCGTGTGTATATGTGCTGTGTGTGTGTGGGTGTGTGTGTGTGGTGTGTCGTGGTGCAGGCACGCGAGAGTGAGCGATCTGTGTTCCTGAGCGCTTGGCCTGTTTTGTCCCTGAACGGATGTGGGTGAATACTGTGCGATGGGGACAAACGGTTAGTGACGCAGCGTATTGAGGTATCCCGCCCAGTGGTTCCTTTTCTCTTCTCCCTTCCTTCCCTCCCCCCCCCCCCCTCCTCCCTCCCCCACCCCGTTAGGCTCCGCCCCCTGTGGGCAATTCGTCGATAGCCACAAGCACTTTTAAGCTATAGTACCTTAAGCCGGGAGCGTATTTGAAAAGCACGGAGGAAAAAAAGGAAACTTTGAGCCAGACTGTATGGAAGTGGGGTGGCCTGGGGTGTGGTGTAGTGTGTGGGGAGGCCAGGAATGCCAAGCCCACCTTTGAGCTACGAGGGCGGTATGTTTCTACGTACGCGGCGGACGGACTACACAGTATCTGGAGAGACACACAGATACACGCAACGGAAAAGGGTCACTGAGGAGCAAGGTGGCTTCGACTTGGGGCGGTGTGCGTCTTGAGTGGTGGCCATTTTCACATTGGTTGGCCTGTCCTGGTGTCGAGCGGGGTGAGGTTTGTCGTCACTTTTGCAATCTTGCTGTAACGGCATGATCCTCTCATACTGGCATTCCCATTACGGCGAGAGCCACACGCCGGGACTGGGTATGAGATCGCTGGAAATCACCAGCACAATCGAAGTTTTTATCGAGAATCAGTGAAGTTAAACAAGAAGGATGTTGTCAAACGGTAGGAAGTGCGCAGGATTTCGACACATAATGCCGAGAGCGATCTGTGGGAGGGGGCACAAACCCAGTCAATCCAGAGAGTGTTCTTCTACCTTACCAGGCCAATGTCAACTGAAAGCAACAAGCAGAGACAAGTAGCAACGTTTCAAATGGGACAACCCGATGACGCTACTCTGCCA
>JADBJO010035741.1:10000-11899 GCA_016801955.1 Conus betulinus | reverse complement strand
CTCACTTTTTATTAATGAGCTTACTTGTGATATCACCAAACATGGTAGACATGGTATTCAGCTTGCCCCAGAACTAATAGAACTATTTATCTTGTTATTTGCAGACGATGTTGTTCTATTTTCTGACACCGTTATTGGTCTACAAACCCAGCTGCACATACTTTGTGAAAGCTCAAAACGTTTGGGCCTTGTTGTGAATCTTGACAAGTCGATTATTGTTGTGTTTCGAATGGGGGTTTTCATTGTGAAAGCGAAAAGTGGTATTTTATTGGTTATGAAACTGAAAATTGTTAACATGTACAAATACCTAGGTTTCTTATGTCCACCAAACTTTCATTTTCTCATACCATGAAAGACTTAGCAGGCGTGCCAGCAAGGATGTTTCAGCAGTTATGAAGTTATTGTGGTCTGTTGGTGAATTCTCTCCAAAAGTGTTTTTTCCAACTTTTTGACTCGCAAATTCTGTCTATCCTTACTTATGGCTCAGAAATTTGGGGCTTGTCCGGGATCCAAGACCAAATTGAACGAGTACATCTCACAGCTTTGACGCGATTTCTTGGTGTAAGTTATAAGTCTCCAAGACAATTATTTACTGGGAAACTGGAAGGTACCCCCCTCCCCCACCCCTTTGTGACTACTTATTCCAGATGTATTAAATTTTGGCTGATATTGACAAGATTAGATAATTCAAGGTACTCAAAAAAGGCCTACAATATGTTGTTGGAATTGCAGCGTCATACTTATTCTACGTGGACATGCAGCATGCGCAACATTTTGTTTTAAATATGGATTTGGAATCGTTTGGGAGTCGCAAGGTGTTGGAAATGTTAAGTTTTTATAGCAGAATTTAAGCAACGTCTTATTGACTGTTTTTAAGCAGGACTGAAGATCTTCTTTATCTTCTCATGATTTTTTTTACGTGTATTCCTTTTTCAACCGCGATGTTATTTGCTCTGAGTATGTATCTTTCATTAAGAATATAACTGTGAGAAAGTCTTTTACAAGGTTTAGAATAGGGATGTCCGTTTTGAAGTCTCACTTTCTTAAGTTTCAACCTGGTCGTAATACTGATTCTTGCTTTCCTTTTTGTTGTGACGTTGAAGAGAGTGAAATGCATTTTCTCTTGATATGTCCAATGTATGAAGATATTCGTGCCCGGATTATTCAGCACAAATTCTGGAGACAGCCATTTTTTTTTAATTCATATTGTTGATGTCAAGCACAAACCAAAAACTGATAAAATATGTCGCACTTTTTGTTCATAAAGCTCTGTGTATCAGAAACTTGAATTCCTAATGTGTACATTAGTAACTGTGTTTAGTTGCTTCATTGCCAATTGTGTCTAAATTGTTTCATTGGTTACATTTTCCGTATGTATAAATAGATTTATATATACTGTTTTATGCTGGCGAATAAGTATGATTTAGCTGTGCTCCCTTTTTTTTTGTTTGCGCGCTTGATCATGTGTGACGATCTTTTATGTGTGTTATTGTGATGGGCTGGTGGCCTTTACAATTAAAGAATCATTCATTCATTCATTCATTCATTCATTCTCTCTCTTTCTTCTATCTTCTCTCTCTCTCTCTCTCTGTTCTCTCTCTCTTTCTCTCTCTTCTCTCTCTCTCTCTCTCTCTCTCTCTCTCTCTCTCTCTCTCTCTCTCTCTCTATCTCTCTCTCTCTCTCTCATCTCTCTCTCTCAGCCCTTCAGTGGCATTACTCTCTCTCTCTCAGCCACTTCATTGGCATTATCTTGCACATGCTGCTCATTCCTGCTCCCCACACACAGCCACCACTCTGTTTTTCAAGAACGAGGAAATACCAATGATCACGACTCACCAGAAGCATAAACGTTGAGACAATATCAAAACTGACATCACCATGAGAGCAGGGCATGAATGG
>JADBJO010035741.1:0-5000 GCA_016801955.1 Conus betulinus | reverse complement strand
CCTATGCAGAGCATACATCGGCCAGTTTTCAGCAATATACGACATTTAGCTCCCAGAGTTTGACGGTTAGTGACCTGACCGACTGTGTCAAGTTAAGGGACTTGAGTGGCAGGATTATCGTGACGATGAGCGCCATCTTTCTCCTGAACAGTCTCTTCACATTGACTCTGTGGCAATAGAACAGGGCGACATGGGGTGTCTGGACTGCGTAACAATGTCTAACATCAGTTCGTCAATGTGCAAAATCTATCTAAATCATTTATAGTGATCCCAACAGTCGTGAAGATTTTCTTGACAAAGTGTTCCTTCAATTTTTATGTCACTTTCTAGTACAGCAAGAGCAATATTGGTGCGTCGTTTTGTTGTACAATAAGAACCAATGTTGCTGTGTGTCATTTTGTTCTTCGATAACAACTAACGTTGATGTGTCATTTTGTTGTAGAACGAAAGCCAATGTTGCCGTGTCGTTTTTTTGTTTGTTTGTTTGTTGTTTTTTGTACAACGAGATCCAATGTTGCTGTGTTATTTTGTTCTACAACAAAAACCAATGTTGCTGTGTCAATTTCTTGTACAATAAGAACCATGATGATGTGTCATTTTGTTGTACTTGTACAAGAAGAACTAATGTTGTTGTGTCAATTTGTTGCACAACGAGAGTCAATGTTGCTGTGTAATTTTTTTGTACAATGAAAACCAACGTTTCTCTCTCGTTTTGTTGTACAATAAGAGCCAATGGTCCGTGTCATTTTGCTGCACAATGAGAACCAATGTTTCTCTCTCGTGTTGTTGTACAATAAAAACCAATGTTGCTGTGTCATTTTGTTCTACAATAACAACCAATGTTGTTGGATCATTTTGTTCTACAATAATAACCAATGTTGTTGGTTCATTTTGTTGCACAATGCAATACGAACTAATGTTGCCATATCATTTTGTTTTACAATAAGAACCAATGTAGCTGTGCCATTTTGTTGTACAGTCAGAGCCAATGTTGCTGTGTCATTTTGTTGCACAATGAGGACTGATGTTGCTGTGTCATTTTGTTGTACAGTAAGAACCATTCCATGTTCCCGTGTCATTTTCATGTAGAGTAAGAACCAATGTAGCTATGTCATTTTGTTGTACATTAGAATCCAATGTAGTCTTATTTTGTTCTACAATAAGAACTACTTTTGCTGTGTCATTTTGTTGTACAATGAGAACCCAATGTTGCTGTGTCATTTTGTTCTACAATAAGAACCAATGTTGCTGTGTCAATTTGTCTAACAAAGAGAACTAATGTTGCTGTGTCATTTTGTTGTCCAATGAGAACTAATGTTGCTGTGTCAATTTGTCGAACAATGAGAACTAATGTTGCTGTGTCAGGTTGTCGAACATTGAGAACTAATGTTGCTGTGCCATTTGGTTGTGCACTACGAACTAATGTTGCTGTGTCATTTTGTTGTACAATGAGAACTAACGTTGCTGCATCATTTGATGATGTACAATGAGAAGTTATGTTGCTGACTCATGTTGCTGTTCAATGAGAGCTAATGTTGCTGTGTCATTTTGTTGTACAATGGAAAACAATGTCGCCGTGTTATTTTGTTGTAAAATAAGAACTAATGTTGCTGTTTCATTTTGTTGTACAATAACAACCAATATAGCTGTGTAGTCTTGTTGTACAATGATTATTAATGTTACCATGTCAAGTTGTTGTACAATGAGAACTAATGTTGCTGTGTCATTTTGTTGTACAATGGAAAACAATGTCGCCATGTTATTTTGTTGTAAAATAAGAACTAATGTGCTGTTTCATTTTGTTGTACAATAACAACCAATGTAGCTGTGTAGTCTTGTTGTACAATGATTATTAATGTTACCGTGTCAAGTTGTTGTACAATGAGAACTAATGTTGCTGTGTCATTTTGTTGTACAATGGAAAACAATGTCGCCATGTTATTTTGTTGTACAATAAGAACTAATGTTGGCTGTTTCATTTTGTTGTACAAAAACAACCAATATATAGCTGTGTAGTCTTGTTGTACAATGATTGTTATTGTTAATGTTGCCGTGTCAACTTGTTGTACAATGAGAACTAATGTTGCTGTGTCATTTTGTTGTACAATGAGAACTAATGTTGCTGTGTCATTTTGTTGCGCAATGAGAACCGATGTAGCTATGTCTTTTTGTTGTACAATAAGAACCATTTTTGCCGTATTCCATTTGTTGTACAACCAGAACAAAATGTTACTATGTCATGTTTGTACAATGAGAACTAATGTTGCCGTGTCATTTTGTTGTACAATGAGAACTAACGTTGCGGAGTCATTTTGTTGTACAATGTGCACATCAATGTTGCTGTACCACTTTCTTGTTATATATATATATATATATATATATATATATATATATATAGAGAGAGGAGAGAGAGAGAGAGAGAGAGAGAGAGAGAGAGAGAGAGAGAGAGAGAGAGAGAGAGAGAGCTGGGAATAGCTCAGTTGGTAGAGCGCCTGAGTCGTAATCTTGGTGATCCTGGGGTTGCGGGTTCGAACCTCCGCCGGGGCGTTTTCGTACAGGGGGATTTTTTTCCCTCAGAGTTAACATTGGTTCTGACTCTCATTTCCCCATACAGTCCTTAGAATGAGACTATAAACCGAGGTTTCCGTGTGTGAACGCACGCATAACATCTTTTACACACGTAAGATCCCATCACCAGCATTCAGAAGAGTAGCCAGTTTGGCCGTTGGTAAGGATGACACGTTACACATAGCATGCACCCTGAGTGAGAAAACGGAAAAGAATGAAGGAATTAAGAAAATGAGCGAGCGATATTGAACGATACTGACTGGATGACACGGGAAACGACTGAATGAAGCACCAGCTGGCAGCTCTTCAGTCGGCACTACCCAGGTAGACAGCCCATTGTGTAAACGAGTGTTTGATTGTAAAGCGCTTAGAGCTTGGTCTCTAGCCGAGAATAGGCGCTATATAAGTATCCATTATTATTATTGTTATTATTATTATTATTATTATTATTATTATATATACATCAATGTTTCTGTGTCACTATGTTTTATGGTATGTACCACCAATTAAGGGCATGTTACGTTGTGTCGCGCCAAATGCACCATCAATGTCGGTGTATCACTATGCTGTGTTTTATGTGTGCAATCAACGTTCTTGTGTCACTCTGTTGTATAATATGTATCATGAATGTTGCTGTCACTATGTTGTACCATATTTACTATCAATATGGCCGAGTCATCATATTGTATTCTACAATCGATGTTGCCGTGTCTTTTATATTTGCCATGCATATCAATAATATTGCCGTGTCACAATGTTGTGTTAAGTGTACTATCAACGTGGATGTGTCACAATGGGTATTACAAGTCTCATAGTTGTGCTACTACCTGTACCCATCGTCAACACAACACATCGCAGGCCTGCAAGGGTGGTACAGGACTGCTCTCTAACAGCAGGCGAAGACCGTGCTTCTCTGGGTCCTCCCCAGCACCTTCGGGTGTTTCTTTTTCTTCATCATAGTTGTGCTACTATACCGTACCATACATACCATCCATGTTGCTGCGTCACTATGTTGTATTGTATGTAGAATCAGTGTTGTTGTTGTGCTGTGTCATTATGTCATATCTACCATCAGTGTTGCCAATGGCACTCTGTTGTACCATATGTCCATCACAGTTTTGTATCATAGTGACACGCCACTCTGTTTTACAATGTGTAAAATTAATCCTGTCATGGCACTATGTCGCACAGTATGCCCACAAATAGTATTGTGTCACCACATTGTATTCTGTGTACATCAATGTTTGCTGTGTCCACTATGTTATTTGATACGTACCATCGTTGTTGCTGTGTGCTATATTGCACAATGCCTACCATCAATGTTGCATGTTAGTATGATGTGTATTTCTATCATCGGTATTGTGATTCAAAGCACTATGTTGTTCAGCTTGTCCATCGAGTCAAAAATTTGCACAGGCCCTCGATGCCAGGCGCCTGAAACTCAACCTGCCACGAGCAAACGAGACTAAAGATTGGGAGAAAACTGGATGCAAAAATCGTCCAAAGACTCGATGCACTGATAGGGAAAAGCACCCTGGAACACAAACTAGCCACATATGGGGACATTGTGTATGCCACATGTAGAGACGCCTATGGAGCAAAACTACCCAAAGAGAAAACACCTCCAAAGAAATCCAGACGCCAAGAAGAGATGGACAAGATCAGGGTCCAAAAGAAAACCTCAAGAAGCAAATGAAGACCACACACTGCCAGCTGAAAAACAAGGCTTGGAAAAACTCTGGGAAGACCTGAAAGCAAAACACAGCGCCCTCAGCAAAGCGGAATCTGCGAGAGAAGAGGAAGAGCAAAAAGAAGAAGACACAAGAGCGCTTCTTCAGAGAGACCCTTCCAGTTTGCCAGAACTCTGTTTGAGCAGCCAAAATCTGGGACCCTAAGTGTGGACAAAGGAAGTTCTTGAGCAGCATCTGAGAAAAACACTCTGACTCACAGAGCAAAGCACCACTCGACATTCAAGGTCTGGTGTGGCCAACCAACCCTGAGGAACAGTTCAATGACAAGCCTCCAACGTTGGCGGAAATCAAGAAGGTGGTCGACAAAGCCAGAGCCAAATCATCACCAGGGCCAAACGGAATACCTTACCAGCTGTACAAGAAATGTCCCAATGTGCTGGAGTGGCTCCACAGGCTGCTGCGATCAGCTTGGAGAAACCAGAAGATCAGCGGCCAGTGGATGACGGCAGATGGTGTGTACATCCCCAAAGAGCAAAACTCAAGTGACATCAGCCAGTTCAGGCCAATATCACTACTGAACGTCGAAGGGAAAATCTTCTTCTCTGTCATGGCAGCAAGGCTGACCAGTACCTCATGGAAAACAAGTACTTGGATGTGTCAGTCCAGAAAGGTGGCATCCCAGGCGTGGCTGGCTGTGTAGAACACGCCACAATGATCTGGGACGCAATCCAAAGAGCAAAA
>JADBJO010035740.1:0-11899 GCA_016801955.1 Conus betulinus | reverse complement strand
AGCTCGAACCCCGAACTACTACCCCACCACCACCACAGTAAAGACGGTTGCACACCATCCCACAGTAAAATGCTTGCACAACCCCACACCCTTCCCCCCGACAGTTAAAAACTTCTCACAACAACCCACCCCATTAATTACCATGGCTCACACAGTACCCCACCTTCAAAACTCGCTCCACACACAACCCCAGTTGTCCAAAACTGCTCACAGAGCGCCCACTTTAAAAACGGATCACACATTACCCCACCTTGAAACTGTTCACACACCACACCACCTTAAAACTGCTCACACACACCCATATTAAAACTGCTTACACAGGCCCATAATAGCACATTTGAAAATCTGTATGCCGTGGTAAAATTTAGCTTTTTGGGGTAGGTTCAATAAAATGGTTACAGCTCACTTATTTCTTGACAGATCTCTCTGATTTTTTGCATGACTTGATTATGTTGATAATAAGTATATCAGAAATTGACATAATTATAAAAAGTTTACAAAAAATAACAGTTTTCGAGTATACACAAACACACTGCGCCAAATAGAAATGAATCAGAACACTGTAAAAGTGGTCTGCTGTTTATTCAACATCAGCACTAACACACATACAGTCATATAAATCCCAAGGAATCTTGTTCTTGATGATAATCTGCTCATAATTGGGGGTACTATTATTTAGGTAAAAAAAGGCATAATCATGCTTTTCATGGTATGTTCACTAACATCTCTGTTACTCATCCATTTCTTGAGTTATTTGTTAGATTTTTTGTGGATTACTTCTTTATACCCTTGTCTACAATTTCACATCATTTTAACTTTATTTTGGGGGTAATAATGATGGTTCACACTAATAACATATGATAAAACAGTTTTTGTTTTGTTTTCAATTTGAGAGTTTTACAACAATTCACCACATAAAAGCCCACTAAACACAGCACAAATACCTTTTGGTGTTTGCTCAACAATATTACAAACACCTGGGATTCATATTGTTGTCAATAAATGTCCCTCTGTGTAACAATCTGTATGTTACTGGGGGTACCCCAATACTATTTTTAGGTGAAAGGGGTATAATCATGCTTTTCACAATATGTATGTCACTAACATCTATATTACACAGCTTATTTTGTTGATTTATTTGGGGCTAGTTTTTTTTGGGGGCATGCAACATTCTTGTGTCACCTGTTATACATTGTGTCCTAACAGATTTCCACTTTAACAATAGATTCTACTCACTAATTGTGATAGGGTGATATAATGATGTAAAATGGTTGCTTTGTCCTAGCTAAAATAATATATTGATCACAAACTGTTTTTTTTTTTGTTTTTGTTTTTCACGTTTGTGAGTAGTTTTTCAAACCTTGTTACACATCACACTATAAAATTTACACAACAACCACCCAGCAAAAAATACATACCACCCCTTTTGGGATGTTTGCCACTCATAACAACATTAAACAACACCCTGGGTATTCAATACCCCTTGTGGTATTCATTGTCCCATTCGTCCCTCTACCTGTTAACACCACCTGTCACGAATACTGGGAGGTACCCTCAATTTCCTTACACATATACAAACAAGGGGCCATAATTTTACCTATTTGGGGTGTAACACTCTTATGGTTCAATACCCCAATGACCCGAAAAGGGGAGAGGCCCTTATACTATTTTGTTGTTTCATATCGACTTTCCCTACTTTATCTATTTTAACTATGGCTTAGATTCCCCTGGTTCTCTTTACATTTTACCCCAAGCCCCTAAGTGCCTATGCTAGTATCTAATTATATATCTATTTTTTGTTTGGCCATTAGGCGGAATGGCACCAGGGGATGTAACCCCAATGGTGTGGTTGTTTTTTTTAACCAACCCAAGAACCAGTTTTCTGCACATATATACATGTCAACACAAAACACATAAAAAACCTGTAAAACACCTGACAAAGAAGTCTTTTTTCCTTAGTTGTTTACTCAGCCCCAGCATCACTGTAAGTATACAGTGTGGTCCCAAAATGGTGTTTGATAGTTATAATATTCTTATTGGTAAATGTTTCAAAATGCTGACAACCATGGGAAAAACAAAAAGTCTGAAAGAAATAAAAAATAAAACAATTTTGTATGTTGAAAAGAACAAAAGAAAAAAACACACACAGAGAAAATTACTGTAGAAACTGAAAGAAGACTCTGAAATACAGAATAAAAGTTTCAAGATAAGTAAACCGACCCACAACTGGGTCACACACCACACACAGCACACACAGCACACAGCACCCCACTACACACACATACACCTTTAATTATATAGTACACACTCGGACAGGGCATAGAGCATCGGTACCCAGACAACAAATGCCGGCTAACCAACACAAATTATACACCAGCACTAGGCACATGGCCGACTACTATGCAAGGACCCAGCTACATGTTCACTGGTCACCCAATACCAGCAGCTAATTTAGGCATCACATACACGCATTGCAATGCATCGGCATGGCTCGACGTCATAGCGTAAGCTATTTCTCCACAGCACACACACACGTACCAGCACAGCAGCAATTAAGGCGTTGTATCACATGCATCACATCTCTCACAACAACATCACATCACTAGCACACTTAGCAGCAGGTCACACACACCGTCTTGCCAACACACGCTCGACCGTAGCCTCCACTTCAGCACTCCCCCCTCTCCTCCCCACACACAGACAATTCACCTACCATCACCCGGCGAGACACACACACACACACACACACACACCCAACACACACACACACACTACACACCATACACACACATACACACACCTCACACACATGCACGACACACATCACCACACACACAGAGACACACACACTGTACACATATGCACAAACACGTATCACGGCACTAACCGTATCACCACACATGAATCTAAAACACACACCACATCGGGCGCGAAAAAAAGAAAAAAAATAACTGCTGTGGATGAGACTGATTCGTTGCTGTACAAATGAAACAAATATATGGAACACTTGCCTAGAGCAATAAACAATGGTAGGCACACATGTGCGCACGCGCGGCCGCCCCCCCCCCCACACACAACCCCCCACCACCCCACCACCCCACCCCCCCCCCCCCCCCCACACACACCCCCCCCCCCCCGCGTCCCACCTACCCTTCCGCATTGCAATGTGCCGTCATTCTG
The DNA here is from genome assembly GCA_016801955.1 of Conus betulinus. Classification (NCBI taxonomy): domain Eukaryota; kingdom Metazoa; phylum Mollusca; class Gastropoda; order Neogastropoda; family Conidae; genus Conus; species Conus betulinus. The sequence continues at coordinate 8,719 of JADBJO010035740.1, read as the reverse complement.
TGTTGCCCTCGCCGCCCCCCTGTGACAGCCGAGCCACTACCGCACACCCTCGTGGCCCGCATGACAGCCCCCCCCTCCACGCCTGACACGGCCCCCCACCCCCACTGCCCGCCCAAAAGACCACGACAACTGCGATTCCTTGCCTGAACGCAGTTTCTGGTCATGCCGGAAGGCAGACTGGAGACTCGTGCAACGTAAATTGGCCCCGTTGTGTTGCCCTCGTATTCCAATGCCAACAACCAAGGCTGGGCCTGCCCGCCATGACGCCCCCCGGCCGGTACGGACCTCGCGTCATCCTCGCCCTCCCTGTCACTACACGACTCCGGTCTGACGACGGCGTGGTCTAGCCCCCCGCCCGCACACTCTGCCTCGTTTCGGCCCCATGGGTTCGGTCAGCCCTCGCTTCCGCCCTTCGTCACCACCTCGCCTCAGAACACCCGCCAGATCCCCCCCCCTGTACCTCCCAGACTGTCATGTGCACGACCAGCCCCAACAGGAGACACCCCGGCCCCCACCCCCGTCTCCCCCACAAGCGCCACACGGTCTCCGATCTAATTACACGTCGCCACACGCGGGGCTGTTCCCATCATCCCTCTCCTGCTCAGTCCCCCCCCCCTCCCGGATCCGCTCCTCAACACAGGTCACTCTTTTACCCTATCACTTCCTTTTTACTCGAGGTCCCAGCACTAACCCACATCACGCGCCCGTGTTCACCGCTGTCCCCACCGCTGACTCCCCCCCTCCCCCCCCCCTCCGGCCGAGTCGACAAGACCCCCTCTCTCCCCCCCCCATCCCACTATTCCCATCTCCCCCCCCCCCCCCCAGTGGCTAAGTCTGAGCCTGCCATCTGGATATGTTATCAGCCTGTACCTCTCGCATCGACCTTTCTGCATACCCTAGGGTCAGCTGGTCAGCCTGCTTCCTTACGCCTCCTGACTTGAAGACCCGAAGTCAGAGGACTCATTTGATGCATTGGTTATGTTCCTCCCAAGTAGTCTCGCGCAGACACTCCACCAGACACTTTCGTGCCCCCCGACAGTACGACGTGACACTCACTCCCAGGGCGTAGCGGTTGTTTCAGTTTTCAGGATGTGCGTTACACGTTCCGGCAGGCGAAGGGTTTAAAACTGGCTCACACAACACCCATGTTACAAACTTGGTCACACACACCCATCTAAAACTCTGCTCCCCAACCCGCGCCCACGTTAAATGCTCACAACACCCCACACCCCCTGTTAAAACAGTAAACACACACACCCCCATGTTAAAACTGCTGCCAATCAAACCGCCCATTTCCACCACAGCTGCTCCACCCACACCCAAACTCGTTGTAGCTGCCCCTCACCACCCCCACCATCCACCGCCACAGCCGAAGCTGTGGCCCCCCCCAACACCATCCCGTATGGTGCTCAATCACCCTAAGTGCTCAGTGGAATGCTCACATACACGCTTGCAGAATGTTCACCTACTGCCCTCAGTCGCAGTGCTCACATCTACCTTAGTTTAGACTTGCCACACCATTCCCAAGTAACACACAACACACACACACCCACAACAAGTGCGTACCACAGGGCACCGTATTTCTGTCTGCCTTCCCGCCAAGCCGTCCGGCTTTATGCCTGATTGCACCATCGCCTCCCCGTCCTCTCTTAAAGACGCTCTTTCCAACCCCGCCCCCCCCAGAATCCCAGACGATCCCTTCATACCAATCAAGGCATCACCTGTGGTGTACATCCTGTCTTTTTTGTGTCTAACAAAGCGAAAACGAAAAAGCAGAAAAAAAAAAAAAAAAACTTGTTCGTGGATGTCCGGACATGTGGTGTCACATTCAGCTGAGTGTCTAGCCCTGAGTGCCGGGGTGCAGGTACTCCATAACAACCCTCAAAATGATCCTATGTGCAGGGTTCTAAAACATGGCCGTTTCAGAATTAGCAGACGTACAGGTGGAAATGTGGGATCGTAGGAATGGGAGGAAAGGAAGGAAGGATATTGATTTGTACCAGCCCAATAGGAATGTGTGGTGCACTGATTTTAAAAAAACCTGTAAGTGGACACAATGACTGTCAGGCCTAATCATTATGTCTCGGTATAAAAGTTTTTTTAGCCAGTTCAAAAGAAAGGCAGGGGGCTCTTCGTCTTTAAAACAGTGAAAGTGACAGTCCTGAGAGTGCAAATAAACCAAAAAAAATTAAACTTTGAGGTATAGTCTGACGAAAATGGATGTTCAGATGGCAGATGTAAATGGGTGAACTGACTAGTCGATTGGACAGACTACAGAAAAGCCTGGCTTCAAAAGAGGACATTAGAAAAACTGAAAAAAATGAAATCAAATCTGATATGGAGGTCTCTGTGAAAAAATTTGATTAAGGAAATTTGAGGCAATTGAGGAAAGACTAGACAAAAAGCGGAAAGTAAAAAAAAAGTTGCAGTTGCTGGAGGAGATATCGTTCTGAAAAAAAACCAACGCAGATCTTTTCTCGCAACTTAATTCCCAGGGTAAACAGCTGACTTCATTGCGCAGACAACAGAACGATATGGAACAGCATGGTCAAAGGTGGAATCTTCATGTTTTTAACGTAGCTGAGACAGAACCCGAAGTTAGCAGAGTCCACAGGTGCTTTGCACTCAAAAAAGTGTGCAAGATTTTCAAAAAAAAGCGATTTGGTCGGGGGTGGCGTCCGAAGGAGGACATCGAGGTGGCCCACAGAATTGGCAGGAAAACTCCAGGCACCACCAGGCCTCGAACCAGTTTTTATCATCGTCCATTTCTACTCCGTAAGAAGAAAGATGAAATCCTGTCAAAAGAAGACAGATAGAACAGCTGTCAAGATGTCGAACACTCAAAGGTAACCGACAAAGACTTTCTATTGCTGAAGATTTGACTGCTGCTAACTACAAATGTTAAAAGAGGCCAAACAATTGTATTCAGTACACTAGAAGCATGGTCGTCTAACACGAAAGTCATTGCAAAACTGAAAAATGGAAAAACTGTTGAACTTTACAGATTGACCCACGATTTAGATGCAATGCTGCGGAATGAAATGTTAGCAAATAATTTAGGAGTTTCTTTTTGTTGTCAATGCGTGTAGAGTATACTTGGTGATGGTGCTTATTCGCTATTATTATATTTCATTTTTTCCATCCTTAAATGGCCATCTCTGATTGCTGGTTTACTTTGTTGTGTGTTATGTCCTTCCCGCAGAGCTATTTGTGTCTGCCTGTTGCCCTTTATACCCAACGTATTATGAAAATTAGTGAGATGGATAGGACATGAAAATAATGTGCCAACATTGATTATTGGATGGCTCTGGAGGGAAAAGCGTGTGGTATCTGACTGTATTAGATAGTCTGTCGTGCTGTGGACATTCGTTGGATCCAGGACAGAGTAGTAACGGACCTCAGCGTGTGTGCATTTGGTGCCCTGTGTTCTTTTCCTGCAGGGGGGTGGGGGGAGAGATCCTGTTGGACAAGTGTATTTTGTGTTTGACTTGCGAGCACTTTGTGCGTCAAAGGCCGCATGAGGGGATAGTACGGTCCCAAATTACCCTGTTCAGTGTGGGTGCCCTATGTTTATTATGAAACATCCGAGCTATTGATATGTCCGGTAGTTGATCCCATGAACAATAGGGCACTGGTTCCATGCCCCTGCGCGGCCTGTCTGTAAACAAAACTCTGCGGTTTTGTTTTGTTTTTTCGTACGCCGGTTTGTCCTGAGGCTATTGCTTCGCTCCCACCTGGCCGCCCCTGTTGGAGATGCGCTTTCTCTGACCCTCTGCCTTCTCTGTATTTGTCCCTCTCTTTTCTTGTGCCTCTCTTCCATTCGTCTCCTTTTTTTTTTTGGAGTTTGGAAAGTTTGGGCCTGGTGTTTGGTGAAAGGAGTGGGTGTCTGGAAGAGTCCCCCCCCGGAAGTCGAGGGAAAAAAGGAAAGGTACACAGCTGGGGAAGACAAAAGTGTGTTTGAGAAGAACAGCCGAGAGGGGGACAAAGAAGTGAAGCTCTCTGCCCCAGAAAGGATTGCCAAAGGAGAAACAGGGAAACGAAGAGAGAAAATAAAGAGGTAGGACTGGTATGCACAAAACAGCAATGGGGAGGATAGGGGGCGGAACAAATGTGTAAAAGGTTTCGATTTCGCCCGCATGGGGTGCAGAGGCGTTTGTTCGTGGCGCCTTTCGAACAAAATATCTCCGGCTTCTTGTGCGTCCGCCCGTTTTCATGTTTTTTTGCGTGTGTGTGGGGCTGAGGAGGTGGGGTGGCCGTGGAGTGTGATAGCGGGTAGGGGCACGGGCGAGTATCCCCAAGAGTGTGTTTAAGAAGGACGCAGAGTGGGAGAATCGAGGGAGGAGCAGACCACAAGGAAGGGTTGGGTAGCTAAGCCTTTATCATAACAGATCTATGCGACTTACATGCATCGTATATTGCTTTCTGAGAAATGGAAATGTTGATCTCGTGAATGTGGGGAACCAAACCCTTGAACAGGTGTATATAATTCCCCCTTGTTGGGGCTATGCACTTGAATTCACTGAACGGTATTTCAACTCTTTGCTTGTTTCCTGATGGGGGTGGGTGTGCGCGCCGTGCGGTGTGGTGTGTGTGCTACTGACGGGCGTAATTGACGTATTTCACTTGGGGGGGTGGGGGTTGTGGGGACGTTTTTTTTTTTTGCTGCTTATAAAGCTTGGTATTTCGCCTTGTAATAAGAAATAAGTGTAACAAAAGTTTTGTGTGCTGTTAATAGTCTTGTGCTCAGGTGGTGTGTGGCATTCGTTGTTTCTATAATCGCTCGCGTTTCGTAACGGCCCGTCTTGTTCTTTGTGTTAGTTTTGCGTTTGATGCCGTGTCCTTGTTCCGGAGTTTACCTCGGTTTCTTCGATGTGGTTTCTCTTGGTCAGCGCTCTAGTTTGCCTACCCTTCTTGGGAGGTTAGTTGCTCTTGTCTTGGTGTTGTTTCCTTCGCCCTGGTGGCGTCGTGTTTTGTTTGTGTTTAACCAGTTATTTGCTTTAGTCCGCCCCATGGTTTTGTCTCTATTACAGTAGACTTCTTTGATTCGGCGATCTGTGTTTGTTTCGCGTAGCCATCCAGGAGTGGAACCCTCTGTTTTTTCTCCGTTAGTCTGTGGACTTCGAGTTGTTGCCCTATTCTTGTTTTGATCTCTCACCCTCTCCGGCCAGTGAATAGCTCTATTTGGCCCTCCCCCTTCGATCCACGCCCGGCGACGTACCTGACCAAAAGGGTCAGAACCTGTCCTCAACCTTTCTGAGCAGTGCGACCCCTCTTCTTTATTGATGTCTTTTTTCCTGATGATGGCTGTTTTGCTATGTGTGTGACTGGGCGACTTTGCTTAAAGTGTACGGTCTTTGCCGCCTGCCTGCCCAGAACATTCTAGTTTTACCTATGGAGACGGTTTTGTGCATGCGTTGCCTGCCCAGGTCTGGGTCCCTCCCCTCCAGCGCCCCATGTCTTTTCGCCTATCGCCCAAAAAGCTTTTCCATATGCACCAGCAGCCTCTCAAAGACACTTACATCGTGATCCTACATTAGATGCTTATTATGCCAGCGGAACTTGGCACTCCGGTTTCTTTACCAATAATGGTCCAAGACAGAGGAACACCAATATTGTTTAATACAGTTTTGAGGTCAATTTTTTTTTTTTTTGCCATAATAAACCCCATCCAGTGGCTCCTTAGACAGTATTACAGCTCTGGGGCCTAACCCCACCTTGAGATAAGACTGCTGCTTGTCTAATCTTGTATGGTCGAACCAGAGACCAATCCACGACTTTATGGACATTGGAAGGGGGAAATTAATTTCAGCAACTTGGATCATATGAATATAATAATAGGTGGGTGATGGAATTTAGTAATGGACCCAGATTTAGATGATGATAAATTAACAAACATGTGAACAATCAAAATGCTAAAGAAAGAGTATAATAAATTATGTGTTAAATTCAGAGCTAGAAGACATATGAAGAGGCCGCTAAAACGCAGAAAAAAGCAGAAGATTTTACTTGGCGAAAAGAACAAATCAACTCCAACAAAGTCGACTTGACTTTTTTGTGTTGTCTCGGAAAAACGATTGTGCAGTATGTTGAAGATGGTGACATTCAGACTGGCTACCAATCGGAAACACTTGATGATTGTCTTGAAAATTATGTTTTGGAGAAGAAGTTAAAAGAAACAGTTTTTGGAAATTTAACAGTTCTCTTCTAAAAGACTTAATTTATCTAAAAGAAATAGATGAGGAAAATAAGAAATGCCATCGAAGAATATGCAGTCTTACGTATGAAAGAAAAGAAATTCATAATATTCCTAGAAATCAGATACAGTTTTACGATAGGAGACCAGCTCTTTCTAGATTTTGCTTATGAAAGTGAGATTGAAAACAAGCATTTTCCATAGACAAAGAAACAGAAAGAAACTAGACAGGAGAAACAACTAGAAGAAAGCATCAAAGAGTTTAGAGAAAAAAATTCCCAGAACCAGAAGAAGATCAACGCAGTTTGGAAAAAATAGAAAGCAGATCACGTGGAAATTAGAAGTAAAAAAAATCGATGGAGTTCTATTGTTCAAAAGCAAGATGGATTGCTGAAGGTGAGAAAAGTTATCTCTAAGCTTTCTGTAATGTAGAAAAAAAGGCACTACGTAAGCAAATGCATGACAAAAAAATGATAACACAAAGTGGGAGAGAAGTAAATAGTCAAAATGAAATAATGAATGAAGCGAAGTCTTTTTATGAAAATCTATATAGAAAGAGAAATGTTGAAAACTGCGAAATTACTGACATGGTAAAAGATTTTCGAACTTTATCATGTGAAGAATCAAAGAACATAGAAGGAGAAAATCACCTCAGAAGAAGCGTCATACTCTCTGAAAAAAATGAAAAGCAAATAAAAGCCCAGGCACTGACGGTTTTACATCAGAATTTTTTCAAGGTTTTTTTAAAATCAATAGGAATTTTGTTGTTCGCTCATTAAATGATGGATTTAGACATGGAGAATTATCATCCCCTCAGAGAGAGGGCATAATCATTTGTCTTTCAAAGGGTGATAAGCCTAAGGAATACATTCAAAACTGGAGACCAGTTACATTATTAAATGTTGTATACAAGATAGGGTCATCGTGCATAGCTAATAGACTTAAAAATGTACTTCCCAATATCATAAATGAAGATCAAACAGGATTCATGAGTGGGTAGATATATGGCAATAACATAAGACTTTATATAACCTTATTCACTATCTAAACGTTACAAATCGTCCTGGATTATTACTATGTATTGACTTTGAGAAAGCGTTTTGACACATTAGATTGGAATTTTATGATGAAAACCTTGAACGCTTTCAGATTTGGTTCAGCTATATGCCAGTGGATATCATTCTTTTATAGAAATATTAAATCCACAATAATTGTAAATGGTCAGTGTTCATCCTGGTTTAAAGTTGAGAGAGGGTGTAGACAAGGCGACCCCGTTTCACCATATCTGTTCTTAATCTGCGTAGAAATACTTGCTACTATAATAAGAGATACAGAAAAAATATATTGATTAAAGGTATAAAAATAAATAATAATGAGCATGAAATAGCTCAGTTTGCAGATGATACTCATATGATGATCAAGGGTGATGCAATGTCTTTTGAGGCAATCACTGAAACGATCAGAGAGTTTAGTTGTAAGTCTGGTTTATACATGAATGATAGCAAAACACAAGCAGTATAGTTAGTAGTAAGAAAAGGTCGACAGTAAAACTTTACCACATTTGAAGATCAATTGGAATCCGCCAAAATTTAAAAAATTTTAGGCGTATGGTTTTCGGTTGACCTGAGATGACTGTGAAGGAAATGAATTATAATGAAAAATTTCAGAAATAAAAAGTTTATTCAACATCTGGATTAAAAAAGGTCCAGAACTCCACTAGGCAGAATTACTGTATTGAAAAGTTTAATCCTTTCAAAATAACACAACTATGGTTACTCTTGCCAAATCCGCCAGATGACTTCATAAACGGTTTGCAAAGTATGTGCTTTAAGTTCATCTGGAAAAGGAAACAGAACAGAATCAGTAGAAGAACGGTAATGAAGAGTGTAAAAAAAAGGAGGATTGGGCCTACTTGATATTAAAAAGTTCATAAGTGGCCTAAAAGCTGATTTGGATACGCAAACTGATGCACAGTACACAAAAGTGGAAGGTATTATAACTGCATTATTCACTGTCATAGATAACATTGGCATATATGGGGCATCTTTCCCAATGACTGTCAATGTAAATCGCTTCTGGAAGCATACATTTAAAGCATATAAAGAATTTTCACGAAAAATGTGTTTTGAAAGAGCTGATGAAATCATTGCAGAACCTCTGTTTTACAATGATAAGATTAAGATAGGAAATCTAGCCATCTCTTATAAACATTGGATCAACAGAGGCGTGCATCGAGTACATCATCTGCTGCGTGAAAATGGAAAATAGTACCTTTCTTTCCTTAGAAGAATTCAGACTAAAATATAATGTGAAGACAAACTTCCTGACTTATACAGGATGTGTAAATGTGGTGAAAAAAATATATTAAGGCACATGGCATTATTGTTCAGTCCAGTAAAGCCAAAGGGAACATAAAAGCGCTTGATATAATCCTGTCCATACTGAAAGGAACAAAAAAAATATTATGATATTCTCAGTGATGACGAATGAGTGATGCTGTAAAAAAATGGAATAACACAATTACAA
>JADBJO010035739.1:2500-10000 GCA_016801955.1 Conus betulinus | reverse complement strand
AGAAAGTGCTATAGTGACTGAATTGTTGTATATACACTTTCTTTCTTTCTTTTTTTTTTTTTTGTTTGTTGTTTGTTTTTTGTTTTGTTTTGTTTTGTTTTTTAAACTACCGTACTGAGTGGGGAGTACGTTTATACGCTTTGCATTTTTTTTTTTTTTTCTGTTTGAATTACACCGTAAAATTTTAAGTGGAAGAATGTGCACACACACACACACACGTATGTTTTTTTTACGTCATAGCCTATAGATGTACGTTTTTTTTTTTTTTTTGATTCTGTCTATGTGACAAGTCGTGAAGAATGCCTTGATGGAAAGGTTGTTGTAGATTTTGTGTGTGTTTGGTTTTGTGTTTGTTTAAATCTTGTGAGCTATTCGAGCCACTGGTCATTTTACAAGCAAGCAACGAGACTGACCAGTCCACCTGAGAAGTTGAAGGTGGTCCTGAAAAGGACCTGATGATGTAAAGGAGGAAAGAGGGCTGCTGCCAAAGAGCGACTTAAGCACGCTCCCCACGGATACGGCGTGCCAGCTGGATGTCCTTGGGCATGATGGTGACACGCTTGGCGTGGATGGCACAGGTTGGTGTCCTCAAAGAGTCCGACCAGGTAGGCCTCGCTGGCCTCCTGCAGGGCCATGACGGCGGAGCTCTGGAAACGCAGGTCGGTTTTGAAGTCCTGGGCGATCTCACGGACCAGACGCTGGAAGGGCAGTTTACGGATCAGCAGTTCCGTGCTCTTCTGGTAACGGCGGATCTCACGGAGAGCCACTGTGCCAGGCCTGTATATCTGTGGGGCTTCTTCACACCTCCGGTAGCAGGAGCACTCTTTTGGCAGCCTTGGTGGCCAGCTGCTTGCGCGGAGCCTTCCTTCCCTCCAGTGGACTTACGTGCAGTCTGTTTGGTACGAGCCATGGTCAGTCAGTCACTTGGCTGTCTTCTTCAACGATCAAGCTCAGAGAGACAAATAAACCCCTCCGCCCGCCCTCAGCCTACTTATAGGCCTACTAGTAGTCCGTGCGCCCGTGTACGTGTGTGGCGCGCGCGGCACTCGACTTTCTACCAATCAACGTTCAGGGAGCGCCTTTTCTTCGACCAATCAAACACACGCAGGCCGCCCGCGTCTCGCCCGGCGAACAAGCAGCCCCAGCCAGCCCCCACCCCCCCCCTACTCCCTCTCTCTCTCTCTCTCCCCCAGCCCCCATTGGAAGCAAGCAAGAGAGAGGATGGGAGTGAGAGGGTGGAGGGAATAATCATGTGAAGGAAGAAGGAATGAAAGGAACTAACAAACAAAGCAGCAGTTTTGCGAAAGGAATGTGTCGGTACTCTTTTCTCTCTGTGTGTGTGTGTGTGTGTGTGTGTGTGTGTGTGTGTGTGTGTGTGTGTGTGTGTGTTTCTCCCCTCCCCCAAATCGGAACAAATACTCAGCCTTGACATTGACGTTGTCCTTGGGTGTGTGTTGGTTAGGTGAGGTTGATACTACTTTCTACGATGGTTGATCTACGACCAATCATTTCTACGATGGTGCCAGACTTTCGAACGATTGGATAATAAACACCAGTCGATCAGGGGGCCGCAGTCTCTTATATAAAGGATTCTTTTCCGACCCTCAATATATATCTACCATATATGCCACTCTGATTCACACGCGTTCACTCCCACCCCCTCCCTCCCTACCTCCCTCCCTCCTCCCTCCTGGGCGGCGGCTGCTGCTGCTGCTGCTGCTGCTGCTGACGACGCCGCCGCCGCCAATCTTGTGTCCAATCCTCAGCCCACCCCCACCACCGGTCCATCTGTTCTGCTCTGAATCTAGCCTGTTCCCTGATCTACACCTGCCTGCCGCCCTGCCTGCCTGCCGCTGAATCAAGGCTCGCCTCCAGCTTATTTCTGCTCCCTGCGCCAGTCACACCATCACCACATCAGTCTGTCTGCCCGTGTGTTCAACTCAACCACGTAGTTTCTGCAAGCACTCCCCCCACCCTTCACGATCTAGCAGCCTACACGCTGTGTCTTTCTTTATAAGCTTAAGTGGAAGGTGGCCTCTGATACTTGTTCGGTAGTCTAGTTGTTAGCGTGTCCACCTGTCAAACGGGAGACCAGGGTTCGTTTCCCTGATCTGCATTTTTTTTTGTTGTTGTTTTTTTTTTTGCTTTTTTTTTTTTTTGTGTGTGTGTGTGTGTGTGTATTCTTTTCTCTGACATCCACAATTTCTACTACCAAAAGGGGGAGAAAGTCCTATAGTGACTGATTTCTATATATATATATTTTTTGTTGTTGTTGTTGTTTGTTTGTTTGTTTGTTTTGTTTTTTTTTTTTTGTTCATTTATTTACCTATTTATTTTTTCATGCCATCACCACATCAGTCAGTCTGTCTGTGTTCAACTCAACAACGTAGCTTCTGCACGCACTCTCCCACCCTCCCCCATCTAGCAGCCTAGACGCTGTGTCTTTCTTTCTTTCTGCCACCACATTTTCAAACCACTTTGGCCAACACAGACTGCTGCAAAACAACAACAACAACAACAACAACAACAACATCACCACACCACCACCAACTCCAATAGAAAACCCGAAGAAAAAAACAACATCAACATGAAAATAACATGTCAAACTGTGTGCAAATGAACGCTGATCTTCAGACCAAATACCTAACATGACATGGCATGACATGACATGCCTTGTGACAATGCAAAATATAGATCTGTCGTAGGGCACGACTGCTCCACTGTCTTGTTTGCTGGGCTTTTTTTTTTTTTTGTCTCTCCTTATCTCTCTCTTTGCTTTTTCTTGGTGGATTGTGGGTTCATCTTCTTCCCGTCACATCATCCTAGGCTATCGTTATTATCAACGAGACACCAAACGAAAGGGGAAGAGGGGGCCAACGACGACGACTCTTTGAGCAACGAGACACAAACCATCCCGCTCAGGAAAATGGGTGGCCCTGAAAAGGGCCTAGTTAGTTTGGGGGTCGATTTGGGAGACAAGCAGACGCGCGCAGGTTTACTTGCTGCTGGTGTGTACTTGGTCACCGCCTTGGTGCCCTCACTGACGGCGTGCTTGGCCAGCTCACCTGGCAGCAGCAAGCGCACAGCCGTTTGAAATCTCGCGGCTGGTGATGGTAGAGCGCGCTTGTTGTAGTGGGCCAGTCTGGAAGCTTCGGCAGCGATTCTCTCAAAGATGTCGTTGACGAAGCTGTTCATGATAGACATGGCTTTGCTGCTGATACCAGTGTCTGGGTGCACCTGCTTCAGCACCTTGTAGATGTAGATGGCATAGCTTTCCTTTCCTTTTCCTCTTGCGCTTCTTGTCCCCGGTGCGAACGGCCTTGGCCTTGCCGGCCTTCTTGGCGCCTTTCGAGCTCACTTTCGGTGGCATGCTTTGACTACAGTCGTTTGCTCTGTCGAGAAATGCCGCCGCCGACCCCGGGCTGGGAATTATAGTGGCTGAGTTCGCTCGGCGGCTGCGCGCCTCACGGCGTGAACGCCGTTGGTTTTCTGTCGCACAAGGCAGGGCCGTCAGCGAGGCTCTATTCACATGCGCGTCCGTAACCGGCCCACACTCGCTTGCTGAAAGCGCCCAACACACTTTGCTACGTAGAGCACGTTCTGTACCCGTCGTCATCGTCATCATGTCTGGTCGCGGCAAAGGAGGAAAAGTCAAGGGAAAGAGCAAGTCCCGTTCTTCCCGAGCCGGACTTCAGTTCCCCGTGGGTCGTATCCATCGTCTCCTGCGCAAGGGCAACTATGCCGAGCGTGTAGGTGCCGGAGCTCCCGTCTACCTGGCCGCTGTGCTCGAGTATCTGGCCGCCGAAGTGCTGGAGCTGGCAGGAAACGCTGCACACGACAACAAAAAAGACCAGGATCATCCCCCGTCACCTGCAGTTGGCCATCCGTAACGACGAGGAGCTGAACAAACTCCTGTCAGGCGTCACCATCGCACAGGGTGGTGTGCTGCCCAACATCCAGGCGGTGCTCCTGCCCAAGAAGTCGCAGACCAAGGCCCCAGGTGGCAAGGCTTAAGCAGCCTGTCTTCCTTGCTCCACACCGGCTTCCATTTTTTTCAATTTCAGGTCCTTTTCAGGACCACCTCCCTTTCCTCAGTGGGCTGGAACAGTTCTGTTGCTCAAGAGTTTCGCACTTGACAGGCTGCGTCATCCTACACAAACAAAACGTACGCACACCACACACACACACACTGACTGACTGGAACCATTTACTGTCAGATTAACATTGTTGTACCGACATTTAAAAAAATAAAAAAAAACGTAATAAATTAAAGAGAAACGACAACGATACAAATACATCTCGATGACATAAAAATCTTAAAGGAAAATGAACAGGGAGACGTTTTACATTTATAAGTAAAATGAGAACACACACACACACACACACACACACACACACACACACACACACACACACACACACACACACACACATCGATACCAAGTTCTTTCCTCTTGACCAAACTAAAACACAAAAACAAGAACAATTCAACACACACAAAAAACAAAAATCTTCAACGTTTGGCTCATCTTCAGGACTTGTGACATAATAACAAAAGACAAATAAATACATATATGCGATAACGTATGAAAACATATACGTAATCGGACGAATATGAACACACAGACACACATACATACACACAAACACGCGACAGACCACGCGCAGACAAGTGTGTGTGCGCGCGCGCGCACACACACACACACACACACACACACACACACACACACACACACACACACACACACACACACACACACACACACACACACACACACCGATACCAAGTTCCTCTCTTCTTGACCAAACTAAAACACAAGAACACCACTACAACAGGCTGTCGCCAGTCACAACAAAAACAATTCAACAACAAACAAAACAAATATCTTCAACGTTTCGCTCATCTTCAGGACTTGTGACATAATACGAAAGACAAATAGATACGTATAGGCGATGACGTATGAAAACATATACGTAATCGGACGAATATGAACACACAGACACACATACATACACACAAAGACGGGAGAGACCGCGCACACACACACACACACACACACACACACACACACACACACACACACACACACACACACACACACACACACACACACACACACACACACACACACACACACACACACACACACAAGCAAGCGCGCGCGCACCTTTAAAGACGTATTTATCCGTTTAGGTATATGTTTTGATATGCTATTGCTTATATGTTTCATTGAAGATTTTTGTTGTGTTTCTTCTTTGTTTGTTTGTTTGTTTTCGTTTTCCTACTCAATCGTACCAAAGCACGACAGAGAAGATAAATGATTGGCCGTAGATCAGTACACCAGAACTAAAGATTTCTTTAGATCAAAGTGAAACAACAACAACAACAACCAGCACAACGGGCTGGCGCCAGTCAAGAAATCTTGATCGAACAGTTCCATGCAAACATGTCCTCTCTCACATATCGACGTTGATTATCTGTGCGTGTTTGGGATAGGGTGAGGGGGTGGATGGGTGGGTGGATGGCAGAGGGGGGGGAGGGAGGAGAAACGAAGGGGGGGGGGGGGGGGGGGGGGGTAACAGACACCAGTTTTGTTAACAGAGGATCAGAACAACACAGAACGTCAAGTGATCAGTGTATGCATTATGTTAGAGGAGAGAAGGTTCAGGGAGGGCCGAGATAGAGGGGGTGGTGGGGTGGGGGTTAGCAAACAACATTAACACAAAAATAACATGTCAAAACTGTGTGCAAATGAACGCTGATTCTCATACTAAATACGTGACATGAATGACATGACATGACATGTCCTGTGACAATGCTACTTATAGATCTGTTGTACAGTGTCACACGATACGACTGCTCCACTTTCTTAATTGCTTTGCTTTTTTTTTTTTTTTTTTTCTTGACACAGATGGAGTGGTGGGGTGGGGGTTAGGGTGGATGATATTATACCTACCCTACTACATACTAACATTGATCTAAGAGAGAGAGAGAGAGAGAGAGAGAGAGAGAGAGAGAGAGAGAGAGAGAGAGAGAGAGAGAGAGAGAGAGAGAGAGAGAGAAGGGGAGGGAGACGATCACGGATTTTTGTGTTTCCTCGCATGCGTGCGTTATCTCGCAGTTGTTGCCCCACAATGTATGTGTGTGTGTGTGTGTGTGTGTGTGTGTGTGTGTGTGTGTGTGTGTGTGTGTGTGTGTGTGTGTGTGCGCGCGCGCGCGCGCCCGGGTTCGCGCGCGCGGGGGCGCGCGGGCACGCGAGCGCCCGCATGTGCGTATGCGTGTATGCTTCCAGATCAGTTTGTTGTTGTTGTTGTTGTTGTTGCTGTTGCTTTAAATCAGTTTACCCTGTTCCGTGTCGACACCTTTTCATCCCGTGTCTGTCCTGTGTTGATAATTTCATCCTCTGAGGTTGTCCCATGTCGAAGACAACTGTGTAGCCTGGTGTCGTTCTCGTGTGTATCAAAACTTTTCAGCCCATGTATTTAGTGTTTTGTGGCAGTGCCAACAAGTCGGTTAACACTGCTGTCTGTTTACACTGTTCACAAGCCCACCAATGTGTGTGTGTGTGTGTGTGTGTGTGTGTGTGTGTGTGTGTGTGTGTGTGTGTGTGTGTGTGTGTGGTGTGTGTGTGTGTGTGTGTGTGTGTGTGAATATCTTGAACGACGTCGTTTGATTCACACAGCAGCACACTTACATCATCCGTTTGATGGAACACATCCTTCCGAAATACTTTTTGTCTATAGCTTGCTCCAGACTTGTGTCGATGTCCGACTGGTGGATTTCTGGGCCACTGCTGTTGCACTCCGACGGATCGGGGTGCGAGCACCGAAGTGTATCCTGAATGGGCGTGGATGTGTATGTGCGTGCGCGTATGTGTGCGTGTATGCGTGTGTTTATGAGAGTGAATGCATGTGTGTACGAGTGCTCGAGTATGAGTTTGTGTGTGTGTGTGTGTGTGTGTGTGTGTGTGTGTGTGTGTGTGTGTGTGTGTGTGTGTGTGTGTGTGTGTGTGTGTGTGTGTGTGTGTGTGTGTGTGTGTGTGTGTGTGCGTGCGTGCGTGCTACGCACGCACGCGCACACGTTCGTGTGCGTGTGTGCACACCAACATCTGTTAACATCACGAAACTGTGAAGAGCTCCCACTTCAGTTTTGTTGTGTGCTGTGTTGTTTTTTAAATCAGTTTACCTGTCCCGTGTCGACACCTTTTCATCCCGTGTCTGTCCTGTGTTGATACTGTTCAACCTGAGTCTGTCCCATGTTGAAGACTAATGTGTAGCCTGGTGTCAGTCTCGTGTGTACCCAGACCGTTCAGCCAATGTGTTCAGTGTCTACTGTCAGTGCCAACAAGTCGGTTTACCCTGCTGTGTCTGTGTACCACTTTTCACAAGCCCACCAATGTGTGTGTGTGTGTGTGTGTGTGTGTGTGTGTGTGTGTGTGTGTGTGTGTGTGTGTGTGTGTGTGTGTGTGTGTGCCCGCGCGCGCGTGCGTGCGTGTGTGC
>JADBJO010035737.1:7500-11903 GCA_016801955.1 Conus betulinus | reverse complement strand
TGTGACAGTGGGAGTATCCTTCTTTTTTTTCTCCACCTCCCCATGCCGCGGGGTTTTCTGCTACTTTTCTGTGGGCGCCCCGCGGTGAGTTTGCGTGGTGCTTTCTTTCCTTTTTGCTTTTTGGTTGCGCCCTTGTTCCTCCTCTCTCCTACTCTTCCTACCCCTATTCCTGGGTCTGTTTTTTCTGTGGAGCTCAGAGTTCTGCGTTTTCGTTCGAGCTTGGTGTTCTGTACTTGCTCCCTCGACGCTTCGGCGGTTGTGGGTTTGTGCTGTGTGCTTCTTTTTTTGTTGTTCGTTGGTGGTGGGGTTTGGGGGTTTTCCTTTTTTCTGTTTGTGTGGGTTTTGGTGGTGGGGGCCGGCCAGGGGGTTTTGGTTCTGTGCGTGGGGGGGGTGGGGCCCGGCACTCCGGCGTTCTTTTGTGTTTGAGTGCCAGGTTGGCGACCATCTTCAGCCTTGGTTCCGGCCTCCGCCGTCCTTGTGCTTCGCGCCCGGAGCCCGCGTCGCTTGCTTTTTTTTTGGGCGGTGCATCCCTCCGCGTTCGCGGTGTCCGCCTTTCCCTCCCGGACCTTGTGGTTTTGCACTCCTCCCCTGCCCGCGCTGCTTGTCCTATTTTCGGCCTGGCGCGGTGATTCCACCTCCCCTACCTTTCGGCCCCCGGTTGTCTCGGCCGGTTTGTCCCCGCCGGTGACCTTTGCACGGCCCGCTTTGGAGCGCGCTCCCCCCCCCCCCCCGCGGTCCCGTTGGCTGCCGGTCCTCCTTGCCCGCGGTTCCGGGGGCTTGTTCCGCGCGTGCGGGAGTATTAGCCTCCAGAAACTGGTGTCGAACTTTCTGTCTGTTAGTCCCTTGGTGTCTCATTCCTCTTGAAATGTTTGATGCACCCCTTCTTTCTCCATTCGTTTCCCCTCTTTTTTTTTTTTTTTGATCACTCGTTGTGTTTTTTGCTTTTTTTTTCTTTTCCTTGATTTTTTTCATTTGTTGCTTTTTTCAGTTTTTTTGGCCTTGTCTTGGTAGTTTTTTTTTTTCTTCCTTGGCCTCCTGCGCTTTTTTTCCTTTTGTATATTTATTCTTTGGAAGGTTTTTTTTTTTTTGTTTTTCTGAAAAAAAGAAACAAACGGGGTTGAGATAAATGGGGTTTTGAGTATTGTCTAATCATAGTCTGCACACTGCTTTGTTAGTTGGATATGTGTTAGTGTGTTATCCTGACTTGTCCCCGCTGTTTCTGCACCCTTTGTTCTCTTCTTCCTTGTCCTTCCCTTCCTCCGTCTCCCTTCCTTTCTTGCCCCCCACTTTTTTCTCTCTGTCTTTTCCCCCTGTCTGTTTTTGTCTTTTTGTTTACCTGTCCGTCCTTTTTCTTTGTCCTCCTCGTGCTTATCGTATTTTCTTGTCCACCCTTTTCTGTTTTTCTCCCTGATCTTCTCTCTTCCCCCTTCCTGTTTCCTCACCCCATTTTCTTTGTCTTCTTCTCTTCTCCCCTCATGTATTTCACTCGCTCTCTCCACTCCACCGACCTTGTCCACTGCATCCTTTCCGCTGTCCCCCTGTGTCTAGTCTCTCTGTTCCTACGTGCAAGCCATCCCGCACATACTCGCCCTCTCACCGCCCCTTGTCCCCTTTTGTCCTTCTCCCTCTCCCCCAGTGAAAGCTTCCTCCTGTGAATCTGCCTCGACTTTGCCACATAGTCAGACTTGGACTCTTTAAGTTCCAACTACAGAATCCGATACTCTTTTGTCCCGGCGATCCCTTACCTTACTCAGTTTAGACTTTCCCTTTCTAAAGTGTCTTTTCCGGTTCAGAAAGTTATGGAACATTATAAAGCACACTCTGAGGGCATCCCTAGTGGGGAAACAAAATCTGTTAGTACTGTCCACTTTGGGGAATTTGTGTTTATTACTCTCCACGTTTAGGGAATTGTGAGCGTGGAGATGGCTAATGTGACGACAGCCGTGAAGATGGCCCCGTACAGTGGGCCGAGTGCACGTGCACCACAGTTGAGGGAAGACTGTGTCCATTGGGATTCACGTAGAAGCGGTGGAAGTGCAGAAAGGTGCACCAGGGGGAGAGTGGATTCGTGAAATCTGTCAGATTGGCATCCAGAGTTCTCCTGTCCTTTAAAAACTGAAGAAGGTGGGATTGATGGTTGGGAGCTGGCAGAGAAGAGAGTATGTCAGAGGCGAGATCTCTAACCAGATCGTGTACTAAGTTGCATGGGAAGCTTATTTGTAAAAAAAAAAAAAAAAAAAAAAAAAAAAAAAAAAAAGTTTCTTGGGGGGGGGGGGGGGGTCAACTGAAAGTGGTTCTCTCTCTCTCTTCCTAAAGGGGAAAGAAAAAAGTGGGAAACGTTTCTTGGACCTCTCTCTCTCTCTCGTCTCTCTCTCTCTCTCTCTCTCTCTCTCTCGTGCGTTTCATTTTAGTGTGAGCCCTTAATATTGTGGTCATTAGACCTGTTTATTCCTAGAAATGGCGCTTTATGTAGAGAGAGAGGAGAGAGAGAGGGAGAGAGAGAGGAGAGAGAGAGAGAGAGAGAGAGAGAGAGAGGGGCTATACGAAATTGACACAAACGATTAAAGAAATGCTTGGATCGCTAACGTGGATTTTCATATTCTCTCTGCACCCCCACCACCCATCTCCTCTTCTGCGCACACTTGTCCCTCCTCCTCTCCTTCCATCCACCATCGCTGCCACCCCCCCCCCCACCCCACCCCACCCCTCACTCGCTCATCCACATACATACATGTGCAAACACGACCCCCTACCCCTCCTTCTTCTGACTCCTGTTGAGCATGACATTGCTGTTGCCATGTCACAGGAAGATACATCGATCTTTCTTCAAGTCAGCCTCATTGCAAAGGCACCATAAACATGGGACAAGCTCGGGAAAAAAACATAATGAAAACGAACTCAAATAAATGTGTTGGAATGCCTCAACATCATGGACATGGAGGCGTTCATTAGGGGGATAGTGAAATGGAGAGGAACACAGTGGATGCTGTTTTCTGTAACATGCATTGAAAAGGACGCGTCTGGATAGTAGCGATTGGTTTGAGATGAGGGTGCTAACTTGGAAGGATGCAGAATAGAAAAGCTCAGTCAAATTGCAGGCGATGTTTTGACTGTATTGTTTTTAACAACGCTGGCTTTCGTATGCACACACACACACACACACACATCACACACACACACACACACACACACACACACACACACACACACACACACACACACACACACAACCACACACACACACACACACACACACACACGTTTTCGAGCTGTGTTCATATTGCTTCCTACAGTTCTTAAATGCAGTCAATTCACTCCTATCCTTTGGTGAAGGATGCAAGATTTTGTCTTCTCACTGTTCATACTACTCCAGATACATCTCTTCAAATAACCACAGAGACAATGGACTTCAATCAATGCGATTGTAAGGTGAATGCGTCTCTCTCTCTGTCTGTATGTCTGTCTCTCTCTCTCTCTCTCTCTCTCCTCTCTCTCTCTCTCTCTCTCTCTCTACTCTCTCTCTCTCTCTCTCTCTTTCTTCTTTTCTTTTGCTTTTGGATTGGAGAAGAAACCAAAATACGTTTTCTTCTAAAAATGTCCAAGTTACAAAAACAATAAGAGAAAAATATATTCTTAAAACTATAAAGACAGATTTCCTGTCCAGTTGAAGACACTATTGCGAACGAAAATGCTGTCATCATGAGAGATGTTGCTATGTTTGTGCATTCCACTTTACGTTTTAGAGAGGAGGAACAGTTGAAATGCTATAAACGTAAGTTCGTTACTTTTGTATGGGCCAATTGAGGATCCTTTTTTTTTGTTTTTGTTTTGAAAAAAATAATCATTCATTTTCAATAGCCATAAACAATTTAATGTAACATGTCTCATGTTGATAGGCTGGAGGCCTCCCATTAAAGTCACGAGTCATGAGTGAGTTCTCTCTCTCTCTCTCTCTCTCTCTCTCTCTCTCTCTCTCTCTCTCTCTCTCTCTCTCTGCTGACTGCCTATCTGTCTGTCTGTCTGACCCTCTGTCTCTGTCTGTCTGTCTGACTGCCTGCCTGTCTTTCTGTCTGTCTTGTCTGTCTGTCTCTCTGTCTCTGTCTCTCTCTCTCTCTCTCTCTCTCTCTCTCTCTCTCTCTCTCTCTCTTGGTACAATCAAATGAAAGACGTCCAGTCAGTGCAAGAGCGGGCTTCAGAAAGTTATGGACATTATGAGGCCGCCCTGATGGCATCCCTAGTGGGGAAACAAAATCTGTTTAGCACTGTCCACTTTTAGGGAATTTGTGGGCGTGGAGATGGCTAATGTGAAGGCAGCCATGAAGATTACCCCCTAAAGTGGCCGTGTTGCGCGTGCACCGCCGTTGAGGGAAGACTGTGTCCATGGGATTCACGGAGAGGCGATG
>JADBJO010035737.1:0-2500 GCA_016801955.1 Conus betulinus | reverse complement strand
TTTCTCCCCTAAAACGTGACACAAAACTGGTTGGAATTGACGGGAAACGGGCAGCTTGATGGGCGAAAAGTTCGGCCATTACAAAGGCAGTCTTTGTGCTGTCATCGTTTTTAGCCAGGGCAGGGGGAGGAAAAAGGCGTGTGAGGGGAGGGGAAGGGTGTGGGTGTGGGGGTCCTGTGTTGAAGAGAGTTCGGAAAAGATGTGCGGAGGCTGCTTTATGTTTGGTGTGAAATACAGCCTTTTGCGCACGTCACATTCCTTCACACTCTGTCTGTCTGTCTGTCTATGAGAAATGAGAGTGAAGAGGGGAAGATAAGGGTAAGGGTGGCTTGCAGTGTGGGTGATATTTATGAACATCGCAAAATAGAATTCTGTGCAATGATTCGTGATTGTTTACAATTCATTGTTGTTGTTTTTTTCATACACACACACACACACACACACACACACACACACACACACACACACACACACACACACACACACACACATCACACACACACACACCACACACACATCCTGTATGCACGCTCGCACAGTTGCACGTACATGCGCAAGCAACCACGCACGCACACACTTCCACCCGTCCATCTCCCCTCATCCCTCTCCTTTCCACGCCCTTTGGCTTGGGTCAGAGAGACTGTGAGTGGTGAGACATAGACCTGTTGGCCAGAGGCTTGGTGGATGGTCAGACATAGACCTGTTGGCCAGAGGTGGATGGTCAGACATAGACTGTTGGCCAGAGGTGGATGGTCAGACATAGACCTGTTGGCCAGAGGTGGATGGTGAGACATAGACCTGTTGGCCAGAGGTGGATGGTGAGACATAGACCTGTTGGCCAGAGGTGGATGGTCAGACATAGACCTGTTGGCCAGAGGTGGATGGTCAGACATAGACCTGTTGGCCAGAGGTGGATGGTCAGACATAGACCTGTTGGCCAGAGGTGGATGGTCAGACATAGACCTGTTGGCCAGAGGTGGATGGTCAGACATAGACCTGTTGGCCAGAGGTGGATGGTGAGACATAGACCTGTTGGCCAGAGGTGGATGGTGAGACATAGACCTGTTGGCCAGAGGTGGATGGTCAGACATAGACCTGTTGGCCAGAGGTGGATGGTGAGACATAGACCTGTTGGCCAGAGGTGGATGGTCAGACATAGACCTGTTGGCCAGAGGTGGAGGTGGATGGTCAGACATAGACCTGTTGGCCAGAGGTGATGGTCAGACATAGACCTGTTGGCCAGAGGTGGATGGCGAGACATAGGCCTGTTGGCCAGAGGTGGATGGCGAGACATAGACCTGTTGGCCAGAGGTGGATGGTGAGACATAGACCTGTTGGCCAGAGGTGGATGGTGAGACATAGACCTGTTGGCCAGAGAGGTGGATGGGTGAGACATAGACCTGTTGGCCAGAGGTGGATGGTCAGACATAGACCTGTTGGCAGAGGTGGATGGTCAGACATAGACCTGTTGGCCAGAGGTGGATGGCGAGACATAGGCCTGTTGGCCAGAGGTGGATGGCGAGACATAGGCCTGTTGGCCAGAGGTGGATGGTGAGACATAGACCTGTTGGCCAGAGGTGGATGGTCAGACATAGACCTGTTGGCCAGAGGCCTGGTGGGTGGTGAGACATAGACCTGTTGGCCAGAGGCCTGGTGGGTGGTGAGACATAGACCTGTTGGCCAGAGGTGGGTGGTGAGACATAGACCTGTGGGCCCAGGCCTGGTGGGTGGTGAGACATAGACCTGTTGGCCAGAGGCCTGGTGGGTGGTGAGACATAGACCTGTTGGCCAGAGGCCTGGTGGGTGGTGAGACATAGACCTGTTGGCCAGAGGTGGATGGTGAGACATAGACCTGTGGGCCAGGCCTGGTGGGTGGTGAGATATAGACCTGTTGGCCAGAGGTGGATGTTGAGACATAGACCTGTTGGCCAGAGGCCTGGTGAGAACGGGGTGTTTCCAGACCAAGCTGAGTACTGTGGGAGAGAAGGACTTGAGGGTATCAAACGCAGGCATCGTCAGCACAACTCCAGTGGCAGCCCATGAACAGATGAGAGAGTCGACTCAGGTCTTAACAGGACACTGAGAGAGGCTGCGGTTGGGGTGTGGGTGGGAAGGATTGGGGTGTGGGTGGGGGGACGGAACAGTAGGGGGTATGAGGAAGGGGATGTTTCAGTAGAACCGCCTGTCTGATCTCCCGTTTTTCCAGTTACTTGTTAGAGAAGGGAAATCTGGTATCAACAGAAAAGGTGGTATCTGAAAAGGATTCCCCCCCCCCCCCCCCCCCTAAAACGTGACACAAACTGGTTGGAATTGACGGGAAACGGGCAGCTTGATGGGCGAAAAGTTCGGCCATTACAAAGGCAGTCTCTGTGCTGTCGTCATTTTTTTTAGCCAGGGCAGGGGAGGACGGCGTGTTGTGTGAGGAGGGTGGAGAGGGGGAAGGGTGTGGGTGTGGGTTCCTGTGTCGTGGGGGAGAGTCCAGAAAAGAGGGGCGGAGGTT
>JADBJO010035736.1:5000-11903 GCA_016801955.1 Conus betulinus | reverse complement strand
AAGGAAGGAAGCAACATGAGTCGTCAGGTCTGTAACCTTTGCATAGATTTGATGGCCTAAAGATAAATAAAGAAGAAAAAGAAGGGGGGATAATAAGAAAAACTAAGAAAAGGATATTTCAGTAGTATTTCAGTTTGGATATTATTCGGTCTCGTTTTTCCTTCCTCCATCTGCTAGTGCTGGCAATGGGAACTTCTTAGAATCAGATAGGCTTGTTTTTTTTGGGGGGGCCGGACTTGCTCTTGGTGGCTGGGGACATGTCTTCACTGTTGTGCATGCCATAACGGGTACGGAATAATTACAGCAAGTGAAGATACTTACCCATTGTTTAGGCGTGGATATTGCTTTGAGATCACCCAGGTTGGGATCAAAAAGAGCGCATCCTGCTCCCATTTTCATAGAGACAGAACCATCTGTGTAGATATGGGGGTAGGGGGCTAAAAGCGTTCATACAAGTTGGGTCTTGCCCTGTGCTGGCGAGAGCGCAGTGCGGTCTGTTTGATTGTTGAGGCACCTTTTCGTTAGGATGTTTAGATCTTGTGGTCTCTCCACTCCAAGGGCGGGGTAGGATAGGTGGGGGGGGGGCGGGGAGGCTGAGGGGAATGCCTGGTTGGTCTTAAGATGGCTGGGAGGGGGTCTCCAGATCTTGGCGCACTGCGAGGTTTGTGGACTGGTCGTTAGGTAACCTGGGTTTTTTTTAGGTGGTGAGATGGCGCCTCTTGCCATGATCACCAGGGAGTAGCGTCCGCATTGAAGTCGCGCTTGGACGTGTGTTTGGTACCATCGAGGCGCGAATCGTCGAAGCGGGCACACCGGCGGCGGCAGTTCGTCTCTTAGAGGTGAACCACCCAGGGTCTTTATCGAACCAAGTCACGTTGGCTGGCGCTAGGGGGAGTACCACTGGCTTGCTTGAGTGGCCATGCTAGCTCGAGAAAACCTGAGGTTTTGTCACTGACTTCAGAGGTGCGTGAAAACTTAGTGTTCATAGGTCAGTATGAAGCGGCCCAGAGCTCCTGAAAGGAGTGACAGAGACTAGGTACAGAGGACATGAGAGCGTATGGGGTACAGATCGAGGGGAGGGTTATGGACATTAAAGTGGAGCACGTGTGTGGAAGGCGCGGGTCGATTCGTAGTCTTCTTATGCAGGGAGTAGACCAACCTGAATAAGTCTGGAGACATGAGACCAAGTCGGTGACGCAGGGGAGTGGCGAAAGCAGAGGACTTTGGGAAAACACCCAGAAATTGTACTTCTTACTTGGTTTTATTTTGTGCCCACCAATTTGTATCGAGTACCCTTCTCGGTCCTTTGTTTTTCTGCAAAAAACCATGAGGACCGTCTTTTCTGCAGAGAGTTCAAATCCGTTTTTTCGCATATACGTGTGGATAGTGTCTATAGCGATTTTGGAGGTTGCTCATAGACTTTTTTTGTTGACGTGGTATGTGATCGACCCATATCGCCAGATCGTCAGCGAAGAGTGATACCTTCACTTCACGTTTGATGTTTTGGTCTATTTCCCCTGTGATGTCGTGAAGCATGATGTTGAAAGAGGATGGGAGCGATGACACTCCCTTGTGGTACTCCCATGTCAAGGGTGTGGGTTTCCGATTTGGCTGATCCTACCTTGACTGCCATTTGTCTGGAGTGCAAGAATGCTTCCACAATTTGTATAGGCGGCCTGTGATGCCCAGTAGGTGCATTTTGTTTAGTAGTTTTGCGTGCCACACCGTGTCAAAGGGCTTTCTTGATGTCGAAGAAGGCGGCAACTGTTACCTTTGGGTAGCGTTGTCTTATGTTCTTCTTGACATTTTCGAGGAGTTGCACGACGTGTTCCATGCAGTTCCTACCTTTGCGGAATCCAGCCTGGCATACAGGTAGCAAGCCATGTTTTTCTAGGTGGAACTCAAGTCTGTGTTTGATCAGTTTTTCATACACTTTACCAAGGTGTGGAGTTAGAGCTATCGGCCGGTAGCTTGTGGGGAGTTCTGGTGGTTTGCCATCTTTGGGGATGGCTACCACCAGGGCTTCCTTCCAGGCTTTTGGAATCGTGCCAGATACCCAACATGTTTGGTAGAACATGTGGAGTACCTTAGTCATGGATTCTGTGAGTCGGCAAATCATGTGGTAGGATATAGGGTCAGAGCCAGAAGCCTTGCTGGCTGACCCTAGGCTACTAATTGCCATCTTCAGTTCGCCTATGGTCAGGTCTCCATTGTAGGGGGCTGAGTTGTCTTCCATAACAGGTTTTGTGAAGTTAGCTTCAGCCTGGTGTCTGGCATTGATCATCTCCACTGGGAGGTGATCTTTCTGACTCACTTTGGCGAAGGTTTCAGCAAGAACATCTGCCTTTTCCTGGACATTTTGGGTTTGCTGGCCATTGACTAGAAGGGGGTCTTTCAGGTCGGCGCGTGCGTCTTCTAAATTTCCTGATTTTTCCTCCATAGTTTTGAGCTATCTGTCGGTTCTTTTATTTCTTCTCTGCAGAAGCGTTCCCAGTGTTCTCGGCGGACATTGTCTGTGACTTCCTGGCAGTGGGGGTTGCTTTTTCAAGGGCTTCTCTGTTTCTTCTGAGTTGACTGCTTGGAATTTACGTAGGGCGCGTGTCTTTTGCCCGCGGTGGCCTTGTCACACTCTTCATTCCACCAGTCGCATGTGAATTTGTGCTTTCCTCCTGGTTTTGGTGCTTTCAGGGGAATAGCAGTGTCGGCTGCTCTAAGGATCATGCCTCTGATGTTGTCATAATATGTGTCAATATCTGGGCTTACAGGGTTTGTCGTTTCGCATTCAGTGTCTAGGCGGGTTGCGAATAGTTCCCAGTTGGCCTTGTCGAGTTGAAACTTTGGGCTCATATCCATGTCTGCTGGCATTGGGTCCACACTTCCAAAGCGCAATGTGTAATGGTAGGTGGTCCGATTGCAGATGATCATGGCCCAGGTCCCACTTTGCATCTAAGTAGAGGTCAGAAGAAGTCATTGAAAGGTCGATGGCGGAACTCCTTTGTCTTTATGTCCCAATTCGGGTAATTCTGCCATCGTTTAATAGTGTCAGGTTCGAGTCAGTGACTATGTTTGCTAGATGGGCTCCAGTATTCTGGGTCTGTCCAGCATCCCATAGTCTGTGGCTGACATTGAAGTCGCCAGCCACAACCCAGCTGCAGGAGTTTGTGTCTAGGCTTTTGAGCCAGGCTACATCTTCCTCAGTGCTGCTTCCACCAGGGTAGTAGACGTTGACCAGGTTGGTTTTTTCTGTTTCCCTTCGTGGGGATGCTGATGGCACAGGTTGAGAGTCGACTTTTAACTTGGCCCTGGGATACATCGAGGTCGGTGTATGTCAGTTTCTTGCTGACATATGTGGCAACCATAATTCGCTCTCCTTCCTGTCGTGCAACAGGGGGATAGTAGAATCCCTCTAGGAATGGGAGGGCATTACGTTTGACGTTGAGAGACTGTAGCATCAGCACGTCCACGCTGGGTTGGTTTCGCAGGTAGTCAGTGAGGAAGGGGACCTTCCCACTGATGGACCTGCAATTCCATTGCAGGATGGACAGTTTTTTGCTTCAGGCCTCTCGTGTCTTTTTACTGTTGGGAGGGACTGCCATGGTTGGGCGATGTCAGGGTGGTCAGAAGGCCCCGCACAGCCTGCACTTGGTCTCCACTGAACAGGGCCACTACCTTTACCAGCAGCTCCATCAGGTCAGCGACGCCTGCTGGCCTCGTCTCCATCTTTTGTTCCAGTGCCTCCAGTCTCCTTCTAAATCCGGCATTCTCCTGGCGGAGTTTTCGGTTCTCTCTTCCAGAACCTTTACTCTTTCAGTGTCGCACCTTTGGATTTTCTCCTGTGTCATTTGGTTGGTATTTTCATTCTCGTTGCAGGATGCCTGTCCTTTGGCAGCTTGTGGTACATGATTGTCATTGAGCTTCACGTTGGTTGAAACGCCCCGACCTTGACCGCCGCTTATATTAGGCGCTACCGACCATCAACGAAAATTTTTCACTCGCTGCGCTTCTCCAATCAAAACGCAGCCGTGGCCCGTCCAATGGAGGGGAAGCACTGGCGGCAGCCGTGGCCTCGACCCTGCTTGTTCAGTGCAAGGCCAACCTGGGCGCTCCTCGCTGACTTTCTCTTGTCTGGCTGTACAGATGAAAAACACCTTTTTTTTTTTTTTTTTTACTTCTTCTTTTTTTTTTTTTTAAGTACCAAAAGCAGTCGTATCGTGTGACACTGTACAACAGATCTATAAGTAGCATTGTCACAGGACATGTCATGTCATGTCATTCATGTCACGTATTTAGTATGAGAATCAGCGTTCATTTGCACACAGTTTTGAACATGTTATTTTTGTGTTAATGTTGTTTGCTAACCCCCACCCCACCACCCCCTCTATCTCGGCCCTCCCTGAACCTTCTCTCCTCTAACATAATGCATACACTGATCACTTGACGTTCTGTGTTGTTCTGATCCTCTGTTAACAAAAAACTGGTGTCTGTTACCCTCCCCCCCCCCCCCCCCCCCCGTTTCTCCTCCCTCCCCCCCCTCCTCTGCCATCCACCCACCCATCCACCCCCCACCCTATCCCAAACACGCACAGATAATCAACGTCGATAGAGAGGACATGTTTGCATTTGCATGGAACTGTTCGATCAGATTTCTTGACTGGCGCCAGCCCGTTGTGCTGGTTGTTGTTGTTGTTGTTGTTTTGATCTAAAGGAAATCTTTAGTTCTGGTGTACTGATCTACGGCCATTTATCTTCTCTTCTTCTGCTTTGGTACGATTGAGTAGGAAAACGAAAAAAACAAACAAACAAAAACAAAAAGAAACACAACAAAAATCTTCAATGAAACATATAAGCAATAGCATATCAAAACATATACCTAAACGGATAAATACGTCTTTAAAGGTGCGCGCGCTTGCTTGTGTGTGTGTGTGTGTGTGTGTGTGTGTGTGTGTGTGTGTGTGTGTGTGTGTGTGTGTGTGTGTGTGTGTGTGTGTGTGTGTGTGTGTGTGTGTGTGTGTGTGTGTGTGTGTGTGTGTGCGCGCGTCTCTCCCGTCTTTGTGTGTGTATGTGTGTCTGTGTGTTCATATTCGTCCGATTACGTATATGTTTTCATACGTCATCGCCTATACGTATCTATTTGTCTTTCGTATTATGTCACAAGTC
The DNA here is from genome assembly GCA_016801955.1 of Conus betulinus. Classification (NCBI taxonomy): domain Eukaryota; kingdom Metazoa; phylum Mollusca; class Gastropoda; order Neogastropoda; family Conidae; genus Conus; species Conus betulinus. Next base: position 6,746 of record JADBJO010035736.1, on the reverse strand, counting down.
CTGAAGATGAGCGAAACGTTGAAGATATTTGTTTTGTTTGTTGTTGAATTGTTTTTGTTGTGAGTGGCGACAGCCTGTTGTAGTGGTGTTCTTGTGTTTTAGTTTGGTCAAGAAGAAGGAAAGGAAGAAGGTATCGGTGTGTGTGTGTGTGTGTGTGTGTGTGTGTGTGTGTGTGTGTGTGTGTGTGTGTGTGTGTGTGTGTGTGTGTGTGTGTGTGTGTGTGTGTGCGCGCGCGCGCGCGCGCACACACACTTGTCTGCGCGTGGTCTGTCGCGTGTTTGTGTGTATGTGTGTGTGTGTGTTCATATTCGTCGATTACGTATATGTTTTCATACGTTATCGCATATATGTATTTATTTGTCTTTTGTTTTTTTTGTCACAAGTCCTGAAGATGAGCCAAAAACGTTGAAGATTTTTGTTTTCTGTGTTGTTGAATTGTTCTTGTGTTTTAGTTTTGTCAAGAGGAAAGAACGATGTTGTGTGTGTGTGTGTGTGTGTGTGTGTGTGTGTGTGTGTGTGTGTGTGTGTGTTTTTTACTTATAAATGTAAAACGTCTCCCTGTTCATTTTCCTTTAAGATTTTTTTATGTCATCGAGATGGTATTTGTATCGTTGTCGTTTCTCTTTAATTTATTACGTTTTTTTTTTTTTTTTTTTTTTGTCGGTACAACAATGTTAATCTGACAGTAAATGGTTCCAGTCAGTCAGTGTGTGTGTGTGTGTGTGTGCGTACGTTTTGTTGTGTAGGATGACGCAGCCTGTCAAGTGCGAAACTCTTGAGCAACAGAGAACTGTGTTCCAGCCCACTGAGGAAAAGGGAGGTGGTCCTGAAAAGGACCTGAAATTGAAAATGGAAGCCGGTGTGGAGCAAGGAAGACAGGCTGCTTAAGCCTTGCCACCTGGGGCCTTGGTCTGCGACTTCTTGGGCAGGAGCACCGCCTGGATGTTGGGCAGCACACCACCCTGTGCGATGGTGACGCCTGACAGGAGTTTGTTCAGCTCCTCGTCGTTACGGATGGCCAACTGCAGGTGACGGGGGATGATCCTGGTCTTTTTGTTGTCGCGTGCAGCGTTTCCTGCCAGCTCCAGCACTTCGGCGGCCAGATACTCGAGCACAGCGGCCAGGTAGACGGGAGCTCCGGCACCTACACGCTCTCGGCATAGTTGCCCTTGCGCAGGAGACGATGGATACGACCCACGGGGAACTGAAGTCCGGCTCGGGAAGAACGGGACTTGCTCTTTCCCTTGACTTTTCCTCCTTTGCCGCGACCAGACATGATGACGATGACGACGGGTACAGAACGTGCTCTACGTAGCAAAGTGTGTTGGGCGCTTTCAGCAAGCGAGTGTGGGCCGGTTACGGACGCGCATGTGAATAGAGCCTCGCTGACGGCCCTGCCTTGTGCGACAGGAAAACCAACGGCGTTCACGCCGTGAGGCGCGCAGCCGCGCCGAGCGAACTCAGCCACTATAAATTCCCAGCCCGGGGTCGGCGGCGGCATTTCTCGACAGAGCAAACGACTGTAGTCAAAGCATGCCACCGAAAGTGAGCTCGAAAGGCGCCAAGAAGGCCGGCAAGGCCAAGGCCGTTCGCACCGGGGACAAGAAGCGCAAGAGGAAAAGGAAGGAATGCCATCTACATCTACAAGGTGCTGAAGCAGGTGCACCCAGACACTGGTATCAGCAGCAAAGCCATGTCTATCATGAACAGCTTCGTCAACGACATCTTTGAGAGAATCGCTGCCGA
>JADBJO010035735.1:0-11905 GCA_016801955.1 Conus betulinus | reverse complement strand
CTTGTGGTGAAAAAAAAAAAAAACGGACATCTTTTCATAATGCACTGTTTTTTTTTTTCCCATTGTATATAAATCGACCGTTTTCTCTGACGATTGATGAGTGGTACTTCTCCTGTTGGACAGAACACCCGGAAGGGACTTTCATGGTGGCTCTTCCTGATGGCAGAAGCCACTGTTTATGATATGGACTGTGCTACTGACCAACAATGGATTTTTTTTTGGCGAAGCGATTCCCTTGGCAAACAGAATACTTTTTTGGCCTTAGTCCCTCCACACAGAATGCACTTTCGTGTTTCTGCTATTGCTTAACAGAAACCACACGATAGGGAGGAAGAGGGAGCGGAGAGAAACGACAAGGGAACACAGAAATCCAAAACAGACAGTGTTACAGTTTCAGCTTGTTTTTTTTCAACAAGGGGGGGGGGGGGGGTGGGCGGGGGGGGGGGGGCGTCGTCGTGCGTCACAGGGGGGGGGGGGGGGGGGGGGAGAGCCGCGGGGGTGGGGGGGGGGGGGGGGCCGTCGCGGCGCACAGCCAGTCCGTCACGCGTTCACATCACGAGGGGAGGCGCGTACAGCGTTCAAAAGGGCGGCCGTCACAGCGTCAACTCTAATTCAAACAGGCTTTATACACCACATGGTTGCGAAAGCAGCCCTGAACCATCTGTTGTGAGAAGGTTTACAAGCAACATGGCTGAGCTTGTAAATGAAAAATTTGAAAGAAAAAAAAAATCAGGATGGAGATTGTCATGCACCACGAAAAACGGAAAAACAGCAAAAAAAGAAAAAGGGAAGAGACCATAGTTTTGTGTCCCCTTTTTTGTGCACTTTGAATTGGCATTGAAAACATCACATTACATGGTGCTTGCTTCTCACTGGTCAGTTTTCTTTTCTATTGAATAATTGTTTTGTGCTCTTGGAAAAAAAGAGAAAAGAAAGAGATTGCCTGTTCACTTCGGCGACAGCAAACGGACTGGAGAGAGAGAGAGAGACAGAGAGAGAGAGAGAGAGAGCGAAAGAGATAGAGAGAGAGAGAGAGAGAGATGAGAGCGCGAGAGAGAGAGAGACGAGACTGAGAGAGAGAGAGAGGAGAGAGAGAGAGAACCCGAAAGATTAGCAAGGAGAAGAGGACGAAAGAAGCGTAAGCTAGAATGGAGTGAGAGTTGTAACGTTGTAGATTGTTGATTCTAGCGGAAGTACCCTGTACGAAGGAGGTGGTACTGAGACGAGACTCTCACAACCCCCTCAAAGCCCTTGAGATGATTTTGGATGTCTAATGCCGAGTGAATTTTTATTTAAAAAAAAAAAGAAGCAAAATTGATGTGATAACTGTCCGCATGGGAAGAAGAATGCAGTGACTAAAGAAATGGGTTCTGCAAACCCAGAGGAGCAGTGTGAGAGCAAGGTGCTGGCGCTGTTCCGCGACAAGCTGCAGGTGAAGGTGGACAGAGGGGACATTGAGGCTGTGCACAGACTGGGTGGTAGGAAAACTCGTCCAGTGGGGGGGAAAGAGGGGCCTCCCCGGGGAATCATAGTTCGGTTTGTCTCCAGGAAGATACGAGACTCTGTGTTGTACGCCAGATCAAAACTGAAAGGCACAAGAACTGTGATTGTGGAAGATCTGACCCCTCGCGCTTACGCCTTGCTGTGCACCGTCAGAGACGATACATCAATCTGTAAACAGGCGTGGACCAAGAACGGCAAGGTAGTCATTAAGACGGTGACCAACAAAATTGTTGCCATAGACTCGCTGGCTGACCTGGCAGAGCACAGACGCGCGCGTGTACCGGAGCACAGAGGGTCGTGTCGTCTGCTACGGACAGTAAGTGATTCCCCTCACGACAGCGGACAATCGAAAAGTTAAGTTGTGTAGAATTGTGCTGCACTTTAAACGTTTAATGTCTGAAAGTTTGGTCGATGTTGTGCGTTTTGTGTCTATCTGTAAGTTGTAACATTGTCATAACTTTATTTACTCGGCAATCGTCCCTTAAACAACATGACGTGTCTTTTGTTTTGATCACGTGACTGGATGCGTTTGCCGTGTGCTTTTTGGACTTTTTTTTTTTTTTTTTTTTCTTTGTCGCACTTGGTCATTGTAAATATACGACCTAAAAAAACATCAAATGAAAGGCCAGTGGCGATCTATTTTCTTTGTGCAAATGCTATAGCTGTTGCAGTCGAGTTTTCTTTAAATCGTTTATTTATTATTTTTGTTCAATTTTGTGTGTGTATCATTGGCAGCTGCGAAGCTATCACGTGTCCGACATAAGGGTTCGGGTCAAAATGAAAGCGGGTCGTGTGAATGTTCGGATGGCTCTGTCGTTTCCAAAGTGTGTTAGGCTCGTGTTCTCTGCCTCATGGAACTCATATTCATTCTTAGGGTTTGGGATAGCAGCGGATGACCCAGTTTTGCTCAACGGAGGTGGGTAGTGTTTGTTTGTTTGTTTTTGTTTGTTTTATGCTATTTTTTTTCAGGGGGTAAGTGTTGATTTTTTCTCTTCGTCACTTTCTGGAAGTTCGACAGTGTATATCAAAATGGCGGGTCAGAGTTCAGGTGGATTAGTTACAGAGTCATGTGCACAAGGAAGCTTATATCTCTGTGGGTGTGTTTGTGTACTAGCTGGTTTATGCTTTTACTTTTTTGTGTTGTCTGTGTGCAAGAAAGATCAGAGAAGGGATTAAATATTGGTTGGTTGACCTCATGAATTATTCATATGACACAATCCTAGTTTGTAGGTTGATGGCTGGAAAATTGTTGATGGCTGGAAAATTGTTTACAAATCCTTTTTATTATTTTACTACTGCTGCTTGTCAATGGTAATGTTTGCTAAATGTACAAGAAGCTAGGCCTTTTTGTGTGGGAGACATGAAGAATTTTTATTTCATGGCAAGTAGAATATGTTTTGGGGGAATGCACTGTGCTGTGGGCAAAACAATGTCTCTGTTCAAATAATGAACAGTTGCTGCTGAGGGACAGACCTGTTAAACTAGTGGTAATAGCTACATGGTATAGTGTTATATGCACTCATAGCAAAATGGATGGTACTAAATCATATCAGGGTAATTATGAAAGCCATGATTATGATGATTGTTCAAATGCATGCTGTTGTTGTAAAGTATTCCTTTTTTCCTGCCCATTGTGACATTGAACTGGATTCCTGCTTGTTGCTTTATTTTTCTTGTGGCACTTGATGGTCTTTTATGTAATGTTTTTGACTACAGTGAAAACACTATGGATTCAGTAGGTAACAAGGTAAACATGTTAACAATTTCATCATTGAACTGTCAAGGTCTAGGGAATTATCAGAAAAAAGAAGAGATATATTCCATTATTTAAGAAAAAAGCAATACTCTATATATTGCCTACAAGATACTCATTTTGAAAAAGATACAGAAAAGTGTATAAGAGCAGAATGGGGATACGATTGCTTTTTCTCCTCATACAGATCTAATGCTCGAGGAGTAGCAATACTATTTAATAATAATTTCGAATTCAAAATAACTAAGGTAGAAACAGACATGCAGGGTAACTTTATCATCATATTATTTACAACAAATGAAAAGGAACTGTTGCTAGTAAGTGTATATGGACCAAACAAAGATGACCCAGCATTTTATGATGAACTCACAAATACAATTAAAAAATACAAAAAATAATAACGTTATTGTGGTGGGGGATTTTAATATGGTACTAGAACAGGAAATTGATTGTTACAATTATAAACATATAAATAACCCAAAAGCTAAAAAAGCAGTTGAGGATATGATACAAGATTTGTCATTAGCAGATATATGGAGAGAAAACAACCTGATTGTAGGAAATACACATGGCGTAGACCTACCCCCTTGCAACAAAGTAGGCTAGACTTCTTCCTTCTGTCAGAATATTTAATCTGGTATTTTGAAGATACTGACATTTTACCAGGCTATAGATCTGACCATTCACTAATTACACTAAAGCTTCAATTTGGAAAGGAGATTAAACACAAAAAACTCTTTGGAAATTTAATTCATCTCTACTAAAAGATAAAGAATATGTAGATGGAATAAATAATCTAATAGAAGAAATAACAGAGGAATACACAGATAAAGATGAGGGGAGTGATATAATACTGACAATAGGCAAGATGAAAACTGGTCGAAAAGTTCAGACCCTAAACTAACAGTGTCTGATCGGGTCTTCCTTGACTTCTTACTAATGAAGATAAGAGTAAAATCCATCCAGTATGCCACAATTAAAAAAGAGAATCACAATGTAGAGAAAACAGCCTTATGCAAACTATTAAAGATATTGAGAGTAAAGAACTTAAATCAGAGAGGAGGATTTGAAGACAATTGAAGAGAGTAATAGAGAGAATTGATATTACTAAGAGAAAAGGTTATGAATGGTGTACTACTAAGATCAAAGGCAAGATGGGTTGCAGATGGGGAAAAGGTTAGTAAATATTTCTGTAGTTTAGAAAAGCGTAACTTCATTAGCAAACAAAAATTAAAACTACTGGATGGACAAGGTAATACACTGGACAAACCAGAAGACATAAAAGCTACAGTAAAACAATTTTATGAAGATCTATACCAAAAAAGATCAACTGTGAAATGCAGTATTGAAGATTTGGTGAATAAGATACCAAAATTAACAGAAGAACAGACTAAATCATTACAAGGCGAAATAACAATAGAAGAAGCAGGGATTGCATTGAAAAATATGAAGAATGGAAAAAGCCCTGGATCGGATGGGTTTGGAGCTGAGTTCTTTAAATGTTTTTGGAAACAAATTGGTGTGTTTGTAACCCGAGCTCTAAATGAAAGTTTCAGAGAAGGCGAACTATCAAACACCCAGAAAGAAGGTATTATAATTTGTTTACCCAAAGAAAGGAAAACCAAAAGAATACATAAAAAACTGGAGACCTATTTCACTTTTAAACCTTACATACAAAATTGGCTCCACTTGTATGCCAATAGAATTAAAAAAGTTCTCCCATCACTGATTAGTGAAGACCAGACAGGATTTGTCCCCAATAGATATATAGGTAGTAACATTAGGTTAATTATGACATAATACACCATCTCAACATAAAAAAATATCCAGGGATGCTAATTAATTTAGACTTCGAAAAGGCGTTCGACTCATTAGATTGGGATTTTATGCACAAAGTGCTAGAGGCTGTAGGTTTAGGTAAAGATATATGTAAATGGATAGAAGTATTCTACAAAAACATTAAGTCTACTGTTATAGTAAATGGCCAAACATCATCATGGTTCTCAATAGAAAGGGGTTGTAGGCAAGGAGATCCAGTTTCACCATATATCTTCGTATTATGTGCAGAAATATTATCCGTAATGATCAAAGAAGAAAATAGTATGAAGGTATACAAATTGGGGAGAAAAAACACAAGATATCACAATTTGCTGATGACACTCAACTGATGAACACAGGGAATAAGAAATCATTTGAAAAATCCATCGAGATTCTTGATAGGTTTGGGAAAACATCAGGTTTATTCTTAAACAAAGAGAAAACACAAGTAATTTGGCTTGGAAGACAAAAGCATAGTGAAAAATAAGATATATGGAACATTTAAAGATGATCTGGAATCCAAAAGAATTCAAAATATTAGGAATTTGGTTTTCTCAGGACTTAAAACACATGGAAAAAAAGAAACTACAAAGATAGAATGGTAGAAGTGAAGGCACTATTTAAAATTTGGCTTAAGAGAATCATTACCCCCCTTAGGAAGAATTGCTGTCTTAAAATCATTAATTCTGTCAAAACTAACTTACTATGGTTGATGCTTCCAAATCCACCTGACACATTTGTTAAAGAATTACAAGATTTATGTTACTGGTTTGTATGGAATAAAAAAACAAGATAGAATTAGTCGAAAAACAGTTATTAAAGATGTACAGGATGGTGGGTTGAATCTACCTGACATAAATGCTCTCATCACTGCATTAAAATTAACATGGATAAAAAGACTGAGACAAACAACACACAGATGGAGAGACATGTTGATTTTTTCATACCCAGTTATTGAGAACATTGAGAAGTACTCTCCCAATCATCTGTGCATTATCACTCAAGACAATGTTTTCTGGAAACATGTATTCATGTCATATAAGCAGTTCTACTACAAAATAAAAACCAGAAAATGCTAGAGAACTACTTGCAGAACCAATTCTTTACAATGAACATATCAAAATAGGTAATAAACTGTTTTAAAACACAAAAACTGGAACAACAGAAATGTATTTAGAGTATCTAATTTTTTCAAAGCCAATGGAGATTCACTATCCCATGAGGAATTCAGAACAAAGTATAACATTGAAATAGATTTCCTATCTTATGGTGGATGCATATTATCCATTAAAAAATACATCAGAGAACAAGGGTTTGAGAATGAGATAAAAGATAACATTGAAGCAGAAGTCAACACAGCACTAAAGAAAATATATTCTGTAGATAAAGGTTCCAAAACTTATTACAGAGTTATAGTAAAAGATAACTGGGAACCAAACTGTTGTGCAAAATGGACGGAGAAGCTAAATCGGCAGATACCTTGGAAGAAAAATGCTTTAGAAAAGTCATCAAATTAAGGATATTAAGCTAAAATGGATGCAAATAAGAATAGTGCATCGAATAATTGCAAACAAATGTAGTTCTGAAAGAGAAATGGGAATAGTAGAAAGTTATAACTGTAGTTTCTGTGATGAGGAAAAAAAAGACAGCATTGAACATATGTTCTGGAGATGCATACATGTCAGTGAATTCTGGAAATCATTGCAAGAATTAATAAAAGGAAAAGTGTTTAATAGCGAATAATCTGTCTCTGACTGAAAACACAATAATATTTGGAGCAGATGACAATTCCACAAACTGATACAACATTTGATCTTATAATTCTGATAGCCAAACACACACTTTTTAGCTGTAAAATAAATAAATGTAAGCCTTCATTAGCAGTATTTCTAAAAATACTTAAGAGAAGATATAATCTTGAAAAATACATAGCAACTGTACAATTGAATATGCTAAAATTTAACACTAACTGGATCAATTATGAAGTATTATTTGAAAATTGATAATCCAAATTATAAGATACCTGGATTTGATATGTGCATGTGTATGTGTATCATTAAATGAAAAGAAGAGAGAAAGTGGGGGGTGTGGGTGGATGGGGAAGGGAGGGGGAGTAAGTGGAGTGAGCGGATGTGTTTGTTTGCCATTATGTGCTTGTAGTTAGCAAAAACTCAGAGGATTGTGTCTTGTGATTTTTGTTGTTTGTGTATGTGTTTGTTTACCCAACAACAACAACAAAAAAAAACTTTCCTCAGCATACATTGAACTCTCACTCAGATCCATTCAAACAGAAAAAAAAAGATAACTCATCTGTAATATGTTTCACGGATTTTTTTTTTTTTACTGCAATATTGTCAAACATATACAAATATGATTAATAACAAAAAAATATGTGGTAATTTGCATCTGGAAATGTACAGCAAAGAGAAAGATCATGTTGATGAAAGAATGGAGAAGAGAGAAAGAAGGAACTGTGGAATGGAAGCCCTCGCGCCGAAAGAAGTGAGGCGCAGATAGACAGAGGGAAACAAAATTTTACAAGGGAGGAATTAACAATGGTATTCTGGTTTTTTTCCACTGACAGAAAGGAGTCAGATGTGTGGTTGCGAGCGGGGCGCATGATTGTCTCTGCATGCTTGTGAGTGTATACGTGGAGACCGTCGTGAGACAGGGGCCGTAGGAAGAAGACTCCGCAAACACAAAGGGAACATTGAAAACAGCTTCAAAGATGTCGAGGAAACACACATTCGTATTCCACATATACAGTTTTCACTGCTCAAAACAACAACACAACAACAACACAACAAACAGAATAACTCAACAAATTACTGACCTTCGTCCCCACCCCACTCCCAGTCTAAAAAAAAAATGTCGAATAGGATAAAATCTTAAACCTAAAAACGCATGATCTTGCCACCAAAAAATAGAAAACACAAACAAGAAAAGAACAGTACAAATTACATTTAGCACAACTTCGTCATTTTGATTCCCCTGTCCCCAGCCCACCCCCCCCCATCCCCTCCCCTGAAACAAACACACTCATCCGTCTCGCCGCCTCTTTGCTTTTCTTTCATTTCTTTTCTTTCTTTCATTATTTTGTTGTTGTTGGTCCTTTTCCCGTGTTCACTGAAATACCGAATAACATCATTCACGAAGCGAGCATTTCCCCCGAGTCACTAAACACCAATGTATCAATCAAACATTGCAAACATCATTGATCAAACATTGCACGCCCCATCAATCAAATATTGCACATTCCGACAGCAATCGTCCTTCGCTTAGCAGGCTTTTATACATTCAGTCTCTCTCTCTCTCTCTCTCTCTCTCTCTCTCTCTCTCTCTCTCTCTCCCTCCTCTCTCTCCTCTCTCTCTCCCTCTCTCCACTTAAAAGGCTTTTATATGCTAAAATCCCCCCCCCCCCCCCCCCCCCCTCTCTCTCTTCGAGCTGCCCCTTACCCTTCTCCCCCCTCGCGCGGCCATTTTACCCTTAGACTGCAATCAAATTGTAACCATGACGTAACCCTCACCACCACCCTACGAACCTGTCTCCCTCCTGACCATTTTCAAGCCCTAGCCTTGCCCTCCGCCACCCCCCCCCCCCTCCCCAATTCCTCCTTTCACTCTCCCTTAATTGACCCCCTCTCCCTACTTTCCTAACCCCCCCCCCCCCCCCCCCCCCCCTTTGCTGTCTCCCCATATGATCTTTCCGTGCTAGTCGACAGAATGTTCACAATAATTTTGCATAGAATGATGTCATCGTCATCATTATTCTTTCAATATTCTTTTATGGGTTACTCACTCATAATGCACGAACAATTCAAGCACATAATACGTATATACTAATACACACGCGCCTTCCCACACATATGCAAGCGTAAATGTTTGCAAATGCACACACACACACACACACACACACACACACACACACGCGCGCGCGCGCGCGCGCGCGCGCGTGCGCCTCTGTGTGTATGTGTGTGTGTGTGTGTGTGTGTGTGTGTGTGTGTATCCTGACATATTACAAAGCGCTGGAATTTGCATAAAAGAGTGAACACATCTCCTTAATTTTCCAACAGCAGTCTTAGAGTGACTACACAACTACGCAAAACATGAGCAAGGCCAGAGAGATAAAAAGAGAGAGAGAGAGAGAGAGAGAGAGAGAGGAGAGAGAGAGAGGAGAGAGAGAGAGAGAGAGAGAGAGAGAGAGAGGAGAGAGAGAGAGAGAGAGAAGAAACAGTGACAGAGACAAAGACAGAGATTCAAAATCAAGTTTTCCACATTAGACGCACGTCATTAACGATGGAGTCCCAGTGAAACAGCCTATTCTTCAACGTGTAAAAAAAAAAAAAAAAAAAAAAAAAAAAAAAATGTCATTAGCATTACAGTGCCAGCAAGTTAATTCTAATCATAGACCTCTTAACACAAAATCACGTTCATCAAAGCAGAGAGAGCAGCTCTGTGTGTATGTGTGTGTGTGTGTGTGTGTGTGTGTGTGTGTGTGTGTGTGTGTGTGTGCGTGCGTGCGTGCGTGCGTGCGTGCATGCGTGTATGTGTGCGTGCGTGCGTGCGAGCGTACGTGCGCGCGCGCGCGCGCGCGCGCGCGCGCGTGTGTGTGTGTGTGTGTGTGTGCGTGCGTACGTGGGTGTGTGTGTGTGTGTTGCGAACAAATGGCAGTAATGACAAATCCATGCTCTGAAGTAGTCCAGCCTTTTTTGGTGTAGGGAAACACATGATGCTGATCATGGCTGTTCGCCATCGCCATCAGCTGAGACAGACAATAAGTCAGCACATTACCGTTTCTCACAGCATGAAGCAGCATGGAGCAGCATGGAATGATCAATCGACCACCTAATGATGGATGTTAAGCACTTTAAAAATACTCCTAAGGGGATGGGGTGAGGAAGTAGAAAAAGCCACATAGGAAACCGTCGACCACAGGTAAGAGCGAGCGGCAACTGGGTCTGCAGAATTAGAAATCACTTAGCGCTAATGAAGTCACTGTTCTCGTGACAACACAAACACCAGCGATGGGTCGGTGGGGAACGTTGAAGGGGCGGGGAACACGCGCCACAGATCAATCAGTATGAATGACAGGTGAATTAATGAAGCGGTGAACACGACAGACAATCCACTCGTGCCCACTTCAGGAGCAAAACACTATGCTGAGCTCTCACTTGTCCTTGTTTCAGTTTACTGCCCTCTCCCGTCTCTGGCTGGAAATGGTGCCGACACAAACAGCAGAAAAAAAAACAACAACAAAGAAATGCAGCTCCGTTTAGCGTGCGAACAGTGAATGTTATTTGCACCTGCACGATGACCACAGGGACACCCTAAATAGAATGCAGTCCATGGACAGAGCTCTGCCCCTCACAGCCAGCTCTGACGGCCAGAGCATCAACATTATCACCAGTGTGGAATCGAACACACACAGGCCATGAATGGAGATTCACAATTTGAAAAAAGTAATGGCATTGAACTACTTACTAGCACACAAACTCATCACAAGACAAGCCTTGGCACAGAACCATGAAGACACGGGTGGATGGCCATTGTTATTGGAATTCCAAATTTATTATGGAAAACATGTACCAAATTCATCAGTCCTTCAGGTCCTGCTCTCAGATTCACAGATTTCACAGTCACATCCATCCACAGAGCAAGCATAGAGCAGTACACAACAGAAATGTCAGTTATGATTTTGAACAACCGATGATAATAATCTAACAATGAACAATTTCTCACAGTGATTTAAAAACAATCACTCTGACCAAAGTAATGAGTCATTCTAAGTAAATGCCTGTCCTACCGACACTTCTCCTTCTCCCCAACCTGACTTTTTATTTTCCTTATTTTCTCATCTCAGTGAAGGACTGAATAGCATCATATATAGATTCAAACATTTTACAAGCATTTCACAAATACTGGATTATCAGTAAAACATATCAAACGTCATTGAATGGACACAGCACATGCCATCAACCAAACAGCGCACATTCTGCAAGCAATCGTCTTTCACGTAATAATTCGTATAGTCATTTTCAAAATTCGTTTCACTCTCCCCCTTTCCTCTCTCTATCTTTTAGCAACTTTAAAAACCGTTTATCTATTGACAGAAGAGAGAACGGCAGAGTGTGTTGACAAACAAGACACGGGATGTAATATGATGATTAGTGTGCAGGCCAATGAGCCGATATGGCTATTACACACCATGGCTGACTGGTAAACTGTTGGCCATAACGTGTCTCATTCCCCCACCTTCCTCATGTTCTTCTACACTGCTGTCTTCTCTCTCATCATCCCACTCACTCCTCCAATCTCGCCTCTTCTAATCACCCTTCCCCTAACAGGCTAAAGAACCCCTAAGTGTCCATGAATCATTGGTGTAGATGATTTGCATAAAAAAATGTTCTCCTCGCCATTACTTCGATCTGTGTGTAACTCAGCATATGCACAAGTATGCAAAGGCATGTGCACTGTACACACACGCACATGCACTACACACACACACACACCACACACACACACACACACACACACACACACAACACACACACGTCTAGTCATTTCCTAGCACCATTTTGTTGCGTAACAAATGTGTTGGATAAACACTCAGACATTCTAATCCTTACAGCAAATTAATGGCTGCATGTGTGTGTGTGTGTGTGTGCGTGTGTGTGTGTGTGTGTGTGTGTGTGTGTGTGTGTGTGTGTGTGTGTGTGTGTGTGTGTGTGTGTGTGTGTGTGTGTGTGTGTGAGTGTGATGTCTACTGTGCATGTGATTAAGAGGGAGCATGTCAGACGACATTATTGTGTGCAGATCATTTCATCAGTTTAA
>JADBJO010035734.1:0-11906 GCA_016801955.1 Conus betulinus | reverse complement strand
TCAGTTTATGACCAACTTTATTATATGAAAACCTAAGTTTCTAGTTCTGAAAAGATTTGTTTTGAAGAAGAGCTTTACAATAGACCCCTAATAAAGTATATATTTCATTCTTCTGTTCGGACAGTTCTTGTAATCTATTAAAAAAAATTTTTCATTTTCACCAGCCGCGTGGCGAGTGGTTAACGAGAATAGTGGGGGTAGCGTCGCGGACTCCCGGCTGGGAGGTCGAGTCATGGGGTTTTTTCTGCCCCGACCGACCGGCTCCTACCAGAGTTGAGTTTGCTGCGGACTCAGTTGGGAAGACTGGGACACACAGTCGAGTTTCATCCACTTAATGGATGCGTTTTCTGAGAGTGTTGCTCAAATTTCCTGACCAACACTGCAGGTGTCTGTATCTCTCGGGCTGGTTGACGCCGGGATATATTATGAAAGGAAGAAAAGCGTAGAGTACAGCCCTGTCATGTAGTCTCAGACCGAAATGGAAATCCGTAGCATCATCATAATCATCCTCATTCTCATCGATCAGCATTAAAAAAAAAAAAAAAAAAAAAAAGTCTCAAAATTCTGTGGGCCCTCATGCCCTGCTCTCATGGTGACCTCAGTTTCGATGTCTTCTCCACGTCTGTGGCCTTGGTTTGGTTCCGTCGGGGTCACCGGTATCGGCGAGTCCATGGGGGCTGTCGTTGGACGGACGTGGTGGCGCCCTCCGGAGGGAGAGATCACTCACGCCGGCTCCGCGACTAAGCAATTATTGTCGTCAGTAGGGGGCTTAGTAGGTGGTTGTCCTGCGTATGTTAGATCAGAACAGGCGCCACTGAACACCACTGAAGTGACTCGGCGGGACAGGCAGTGCAGTGTCTTATACAAGGACGATCATTTAAAGGCGGCTGTGGCTGCGCTGTGGCTGACGTGGGCTGATGCCATGGAGGAAGTTGGGACGGGGTTTGTTGTGGCTGCGCTGTGGCTGACGTGGGCTGATGCCATGGAGGAAGTTGGGACGGGGTTTGTTGTGGTGACGTGGGCTGATGCCATGGAGGAAGTTGGGACGGGGTTTGTTGTGGCTGCGCTGTGGCTGACGTGGGCTGATGCCATGGAGGAAGTTGGGACGGGGTTTGTTTGTGGCTGACGTGGGCTGATGCCATGAAGGAAGTTGGGACGGGGTTTGTTGTGGGCTGACGTGGGCTGATGCCATGGAGGAAGTTGGGACGGGGTTTGTTGTGGCTGCGCTGTGGCTGACGTGGGTTGATGCCATGGAGGAAGTTGGGACGGGTTTTTTTGGGCCCGGGGGGGGCCGGGAGGGAGGGTGCAGGGAGACAGAGCATGGGGGGCGGCCTGGTGCAGGGGCTGCACCAGGGCTGGCTGTTGGGCCGGGAGGGAGGGTGCGGTGCAGGGGGAGCATAGGATAGGCGGCGGCCTGGTGCAGGGGCTGCACCAGGGCGGCTGGCTGTTGGGCCGGAAGGGAGGACTGGGTGCAGGGGGAGGCAGCATAGGAGGCGGCTGGTGCAGGGGCTGCACCAGGGCTGGCTGTTGGGCCGGGAGGGAGGGTGCAGGGGGAAGCATAGGGAGGGGGGCATGGTGGGGGAAGCAAGGCGAATGGCATAGGAGGCGGGACCTGGTGTAGGGGCTGCACCAGGGCTGGCTGGTGGGCCGGGAAGGAGGGTGCAGGGGAGCAAGGGGGAGCATAGGATCTAGGAGGCGGCCTGGTGCTGGGGCTGCAGCCCGTAGGGGAGGGGCAATGGTGCCCGGGTCCTGGTTAGCGTGGCCTCTGCCCTTGCCCTGGTGCTATGGATGGGGCAGCGGGCCGGGGCCCGGAGAGGGTAACGCGTCCGTTTTGTGGGCGGCGGCCCAGGGTCAATCCTCATGGGAGCGGCCTTCCATGAGGATTGACCCTGGGCCGCTGCAGAGGGGGAGTTGCTGTGGGGTCCAGGGCCCGCTACAGGGGGGAGAGAGTGCTGTGGGGTCCAGGGCCGCTACAGGTCTGGGAGAGTTGCTGTGGAGTCCAGGGCCCTGCTACAGGGGGGAGAGTTGCTGTGGAAGTCCTGGGCCGCTACAGGGGGGGGATGAGAGGCACAGAGGGGACAAGGGGCGTTACAGTCCCGGAGGAGTAATAACCCGCGAGCTGTACTGGTGTGAGGGAGGAGGAAAGGAGAAAGAGCTGAGCTGCAGCTGCTGGGTCAGGGGGGGGCAAGGGGGTCTTGGGTCTGGGGGCCGTTGATAATGAGGGGTCTTCTAAAGCGTCGAAAAGGGCCAGGGATATCGTCGTTATCATTGTCTTCTTTTTTGTACGGGGAGATAGGATCATAACGTCTAAAAGGCCGCTTCTTGCCTCCATAGAGGGGACCCTAACAACTTCCTCCTCCTGCTCCTCCTCCTGCGCTCCTGCTCCTCCTCCTCCTCCTTGGGTTTAGGGGGTTCTCTTCTTTAATTGGCCAATGGCAGCAACAGCTGACGTATGCTTTACATCATCCGTTACTGCATATGAAAAGTTCAAAAAATAAAAACTTTCAAAACCGGGTGGATATATCCACTTACCTATTCTGTTTAAGCCACCACGGTAACTACTTCTTTTTGGACCAAATATATTTGTGCCAAGCCTCACCGACCAAACTGCTTGGCCCACTTTCCGAGCTAATTTTAATTTAAAACACCGCGCCTTTCTTCCGGTGCTGTTTTGACCTCTCTTTGTCCTTTTCCGTAAAGATATGAAAGTCTTCCGGAAGTCCAAAGAAGATACGTCTAAACCCGTGTTTTAATGCTGTGAGTCCTTTTTCCTCTTGAACTTCTTTTAGCTCTGAAAGTAACCTACTACAGAAAATTGATAGAAGAAGAAGTTACTGACCGCTAGAACTTGGTAGCCAAGTCCGTTTTTGTCTTTCACAGAACTTTCTACAGTCACAGTATTTGAAAAAAATTTCTGACAGTGAGGGTAGTCTTTGAGAAATTGTGTGGGAAAGAAACAAGTTCGGCTAACCGCGAGTTTTCAAACAAACCCAAATGTAACAAAAACACCACTCACCGTTTCTGAAGGTATTCCAAAATGTGAAAGACTGGTGAGATTATTCTGAATATCTCTCTATAAAATTTTTTCCAAATTTCCGCACGACCTTTAGTGATGTGTTCTGTTTGTACTCTGAAGGCAACAGGAGACCAGGGGAGCGATCGGAGAAAGTCTTCAGGGTGCACCTTCACAGGACACATTGAAGAAAACGCCTTTTAGAGAAAGTGAAAGCCTGGGGGCACAACGCCAAGAGTGAAAGTCTGGGGGCGCTGCGCAGCTATATTATATTTTAGAACCCAATCCTAAGACGTTGAATTTGGGAGCCAATGTGATATGCAGAGAATATCATATGACTGGACCAGTTACGGAATACAAATCACGGAATACAAATTGCGCAACGGCAATTTGTTCCCGTTTCAGTGGCGTTTTCCGCACGGACCATTAACTGCGATGCACCAGCCTTGCACACAGACGAAAGCAGCCGCTGAAAACGTTTACTACGAGAAACTGTGCAGGTCTGTGTGTATGTATGTATGTATGTATGTGTGGCTGTGGGTGTGTGTATAAACTCAGCTTCTGCGCACTGCTGTTAATGCTAACAACATGACGGTAGCCAGCGTTGCAACGCGCCTATAGTAATTTTAGTCCAATTCCACCCCGCTGCCCAAATCATCGTTTTAAACAGTTACAGAATTGTACAAAACCAGCCCAGCCGTTGTTTTGCATTATCCAAGGCTGGAGGACTCGCTCGGCGTTAAAGTTGCACCCAGTCTATGACAGAATACACAACCCGTGTATTTCGGAGACTTTAGGAAAGCATGTAAAGCAAACTGTCCTGCGTAGTAAAAAAGTACATTCCAACCCTCCCCCAGTTCAAACCACCCCGAACCCCGAAAAAAGCTCGTCTGCCACACACTGGAAACTCTGAAATGTTGTTTCACTCAAAATTCAATTTGTGGTTTTTAAAGTATTTGCGTCTATGTTGTCACAAAGACGTCTCATGGCGGTTTGAACTTCACTGCAGGTAACGTAGTCTTTCTTTGGCCCAGAAATCCCTTCTTTTTTTTTTCAAGTAATACCAAATGTAATCTTCAGCCACAGACCTCGTGGAACTCATTGTGAGTCGGTTATATAAAAATATTGTTACTTTGACCACGTAGTTAAAGGCAATGAAATACATACAGATGGCAAGTCTGTTAATCCTGTTGCCTCATTCGCTCTGTCTTTTTTTTTTTAGTCAGGGTAGGGAATACAAAACTAGGGAAGGGAAAAATTACAGGATTGCGGGAAGAAAAAAAATGAGGGAAGGGAGGGAATTTTTTTTTTTTGGGGGGGGGGGGGGGGGGGGGGGGGGGGGGGGGGGGGGGGGAAAGGAACACTTACAGGAACGGGAAGTTTTGTACTTAAGCGGCTGTCTCATTGTTGCTACTATAAAGGAAAAAGGAGAAGAACGGAGGAAGGGAAAGGACCAAAAAACTAAGCGGCTGTCTAATTGGCACACAAAGAGAAGGGACTATATATAAACTATTAATATACGGCGGCGTTGTAGTCAGTAAGATAGCATGTTAGCATTTCAACATACTTCAGTGAGCGCTTTCTGTGTTTGCCTGTGGGTGTCTTTGCATTTTTTCCATGAGGGTAAGTGATTCTTATGTTCGTTCTTCCACTAATCCGATGGAATAGCTAGTTATTTAGTTAATTGCAGTAAAAAACTACTGTGGTGCTAACCGCAAACTGCTCTTTCTTGCGCGCCGCCGAGTTTATGTTTTTTATTGCCTCTTACACACATACACATACAACACACACATCTTTTTAAACACAACGTAATTTTGTCTGTTCAGAAAGCTTACGGAGAACAGAGCATCTGGCCATGGGAGTAATCTTTCACTGCTGCATCCGCTTTGTTAAAGTGTGAAGGACCGGGATCGTGGTTAACCCTGAAAATAGTGGGCCGGCACGACATGGTTGAGTTTGACCAGTTTCTGGTTGATGCTAAAGGCAACACGGAAACAGTACATTAAAAGCGTCGAGACCCAATCCTGGAAGGAACGGGTACACGTTGGGTACAATATCTATACCCGCCGAAGCCGACCACGTGTGCGCGGGTGCCGACGCCTGCGACGACACAGAAGTTACCTGCCATCATGTTGGGATAAAAAAAAAAAAAAAGCAGACGATGGAAGAAGAGAACGCTGTTGCTTCAAATACATAGGCGGTTACTGAACGAAACAGGTTTATGGTGCTAATCCCCAGTCAGGGGGGGTAAATAGGATGTATTTTATTGTCGGCAGGAAGCCAATGAGGCGCCACAGGGAAGACCAGTTATTAGTGAATTTTTTTTTTACGATTGAGTCAAACGTTAACCCCCCAAAAAAAAACGATGTATACTGTCACAGAGTTTTGCAAAAGGCTTGTAAAGAAAGAAACTTTGTAATAAAACGTTAGTAAGATTAAACCTGTGTACGAAAACGTTGATCCAGACCTATGGGAAAAGGCGACTAAGCGAATGACTCATGAAGATATCCGTATGGTTTGTTCGGCCCTTAATACAGGAATTGATTTTGGACTGCCCAAGGCACGTTCGTCGGCTGAATAGATACGTTAAATATTTATTGTTGAGGCGCGGGTTTTAACGAACAGAGACCCATTTCTATTTATAGACCTGTGTCGCGTGAAAACAACATTGACACGGTTGATTTTATGAAATGGGTATACGTACGAAACGTGTTTTTGGAAAGAGTTTAACCGGGACAATTGGTTCTACATTCAGATCAGTGGACAAGTCTTTGTAACCGTTATGGACTGGATGATGTTTTATACGATAGAAACCACCAAACTGGAGTAGAGCCGTAGCCTTGATAGAAAATGCCTACGTCAAGAAAAAAGCATCGGCATGATGTTGGTGCATAAGTTAGTGGCCAATAGACACTACGACGTTTTGTTAGTTATACCACTCGCCAAAGCGCGCACAAACTAATCGATTGGTGTACAACGTTTATCAAATGTTGTAAGCGAGTGCTGCCCCCATCGTACGGAAGAAGAAACACAATTCCTCCTGGAAACCGTTTTATATTTTGAACCAATAACCATCCGTAATTTGAAAAGTTAAGCGGAATGGTGTAAACGCCTGCTAATGAGAACATCTATGTTTTCGTCCATACAAGATCGTATCACCAACGCAGCAGTGCCCACGCTACAGGAAAGTTGCCGAACCGCCGTTCTTCGATCGCTTCGCGGATCGACCACACAACAACGGGGAAACGCTATTGACAAATGTGTATAGACAATGACGTTATGCGTTCCTTTTTAAAATTGAAGTGCTAGAGATGATTGTGCTTCAAACACGGCGAACATGCTACTTTTTGGTTCTTTCCTCCGTTACCACCACATCATCATCATCCTCACTCCTGCAGTCGTCACTCTCGTCATTTGCAGCAAACAAGCCCCCAATACGCCGGTAATTTAGTCTAGACGGCATTCTAGTTGGGTTCTTTATCTTTTGTGTGTCTGTGTGTTGTCCCACACTCTCTCTCTCTTTCTCTCTTTGTCTCTTTCTCATTGTTAATGCAATATTAGCGTTCCTCTCATTATTATCATTGCAATGTTAGCGTTCTCCTATTTACTGGTTAGGCTGCCGTTTGCGTTTCATTGATTTGTCTTCCTCTTCTTCCTTTCTTCTTCTTCTCTCCTTCTCTTTCTTCTTCTTCTTCTTCTATAGCACGCATTGGTTTGACTGAGATTTGAGCTGCACACATAGAAAAAGACGCTGTTTCGTAGCGTCTTTGGGTTACTGTTCCTGGCGCTTTTTCTTTTTCTTAGACCAACAGAATTATTTCTGGTGTGTTGTCTATTATGTTTGTCTGCTGTCTGTTTGTCTTTATAGATGGCGGCCAGTACCTCTAACGCAGTACCTGCCATCACACTGTACTGGACTGAGGGGACTGCGACGGAGGGGCCGGCGACAGAAGAGCCGCCCCAAAAAAGGTGACCTGCGCGGACAAGGCACGCCGCCTCGCTATATACAATGCTTCTTTAAGCGCACAAGTGACAGACCTACAAAGACAATTAAATGAGAGCATCTTTGCAGGCACTCTTCAAAAAAATTGATATAGCACGTCTTCAAACAGAAAATGTCTGTACGAAGACACATTTAGAGGAGATCAAAAAGTATGCAAACTTTCTCTTGTCTGTGTCTGTCAAGGCATATCCACAGTTTTCTGTCCTCTCCCCTGTTTAACTTGTGCGTGCGTGCGTGTGCGTGTGTGCGTGCGTGTGCGCGCGCGTGTGTGTGTGTGTGTGTGTGTGTGAGATGGTTTTCCCATTTTCCCTTCCTTCCCTTGGTTAATCAGAGAACCTTTATATAAAACGGGGGAAGGGACAATATGGTTAACCATATTGTCCCTTCCCCCGTTTTATATAAAGGTCTGTACCATGCTATGACATTTAATACATTGGGTCCTGAAACTATATGACATCTAATATATTGGTCCTGAAACCACCACGGAGATCTGCGATGACATGATAGAAGATGGAGCTTATGTGGTGTTTGACTGGGACAATACTCTGAAGCTTTAGAACAAGGAGACTCGACAGTTGTCCTGCCGAGTGTCCAAGCAGTTCTTGTTGCACCTGAAACACAACCGCCGCTGCAAGTTGTACATCATTAGTGCCATAAGGCCGTCGGCCCTGAACTTGGACACTTTACTGTTGGAAGTGGACAGACTGGGACTGACTGACGTGTTCACATCGGGCGCGTCCGATGATACGCAGACAGACAAAGTGGTGAATTCTGAATACGCATACAGGGGTAATGTAATTGTTTGCGGCTATGATAAAGCGGAAACATTTATGAAATTGTCATCCTTTAATTCTGCAGGGGGGATAAAGTGTGCTTTTTTGATGATGAGGAGTGGAACATTAACAACTTCAGCGTTTTGGTGCCCAATAGTAAATGTTATCTTTGTACATGAACGTTTGTTTTTGTTTTTGTGTGCTACACGCGGAGTAAACGACCATGTGTATACAGGATTTTAACTTTTGCCTTTTGTGTGGCAAATACTTTCCGCTTAACGAAGCGAAATTTTGTAAATATTTTGGTGCCTGCTGGTAGTTGTATAGTAAAACGTATATTGAAAGAGAATATACGTGTGACGATTGTAGCAAGCGCGGATTATGTTGTCCGTGTGCTACACCAAGGTGTAAAAAGCAGTGCTCTTTGCACTAATAGTGGTGAAATACTGTGTTCTCTGTGTTAGTTGTATTTTGTGTACTTCAAACTACAGAGCTGTTTTTTTTTTTTTTTTGATTTTTTTTTTTTTTTGACGCGTTAATTATTTTGAAACCAACGCGTTGCTACTTTTACCAGATGTTATAGTTATTCTTGTCTGTCAGGCTGACACGAAACCAGAAAATAACAGCAGTAAACATTTCAGCACCGCTGATATTTTGGGCAAATTGCTCCAACGATAACGATTGTCGTTTTCCACACGCTGCATATATCTGTGCTCGGTTGCTGTTTATAGTTTTGTACGTTAACAAACGTTATGTCATTTGGCTATATTTGTGTTGTATTGATTTGTTTTTGTGGACAGATTCGTGAACAGATTGTTTTGTGATTTGTAATTAATTTACTGTACTACACATAAAGAGTTTACTAAAGAGTTTTACTAAAGAATAATCGGCAAAATGCTGCGAACGTTAGCATTTCCTTTAGGCGGGAGTCGCTAATGACCCGCGATAAGTGAGGCTTTCCCGTCGTCTGCTATTATATTACGTCATGGAGTCGAAACAGCAGCGTCCTGCCCCTGTAGAAGCCGTACTTTTCTTAAATGAATTTTCAACAGATCTTGTTCTTTCAACATATGAATACCTTTCAAAAAGTAAAGGTGGAGTTACTGCGGCGGCTTCTCTGTTGACGTTCCTGTTGGAGAAAAAGCCGTTGGAGAAAAAAAAAAAAACCGCCGCTTGTGAGAAAAAGCCGTTGGAGAAAAAAAAAACCGCCGCTTGTGAGAAAACTGTTGGAGAATAAGACCGCCGCCTGTTTTACAGAGACAAGCAGAGAGAAATAACAGAAGACAAAAAAAAAAAAAAAAAAAAGGCGTTGCTTAGAAGGATACAGGCATTAAAGATGGAAAACCAGCTTTTAAAGAAACGCAGTCTTTGTCGACTGTGTCAAGAGAGACCCGTTAAATTAGCGTTTCTTCCTTGTGGTCATTTTTTGTACTGTGAGACTTGTGGCAAGTCCCTAGACGTTTGCCCCGTATTGTAAAAAAAAACGATTTTGGCCGACGTACGAACGTTCCTATCATGATTTTACGTTCTTTTTTGTGAAAAGAGTGGTTTTTCTGATGCCTTTTGTTGATGCACATGCCTTTTGACATGATAATACTGATGATGAAGCAATGCTGGAGTTAAAGAAAGAATGTTTCACTGATACAATTTGTTGTACATACCTTTTGTTTTGCGTATGTGTTAATTTTTTGCTGTACATACCTTTTGATTCACACTATGGTGCGATTTACGCACGACAGTTTGAAAGATGGCAGTGAAGAAGCTGTCATAAAAAAACAAATATGCTAACTGAATGTTAAAATGTTGTGTCATATAACCACATGATGATGATGATAAAGCTGTAACGTTGCTAGTCTGTTCCGTCTGTCTGTCTCTCAAAACAAATAAGCGGTTGTCTACTTGTCTGTCTGTGCTGTCTGTTTTCTTTCCGCCAGCTAATATCAATTGCTAATTAAAATGACTTTTGATAATTATTCATTTACCACTTGTTTCATGATATGTTATGATACTTATTATGGTGCGATTTACGTACAACAACTTAGATGATGATAGTAATGATGAAGCAGCAATCTTTAAATTGTTTTGCTTGTTTTTCTTTGTTTGTGCTTCTTTCTGCCTTTCCTCTGCGTTTCGGTGTTTTGGTCTCTTTATGTGCTAAGAAAAAAGTAATTCTGTCTCTCGTCGTCTCTCATTCTCCTCCCCGTTCTCGCCTCGCTCCGGCCTGCCTCCTCGTTCCCGTTGTTCAAATGTCGCTTCTTCTGCGTGCGGCTCTGGCATCAGTTTGACCAATCACAGGGAGGAAGGGAGTAGAGTCACGTAGTTGATATGGATGGATTAATAGGTCGTGGGCTTCGGCGGTACACTAAACAATACGAAAATGCATCAGTGAAGGCACTCCTTGATCTCGAGGAACCAACCCGGTATAATTTTCACATCAGTGGGGGCCCGCATAGCCTCGTGCTGGTAGAGCGCCGGACTTATCTTGGTGATCCTGGGTTTGCATCGGTTCGAATCTCTTCGCCAAAATGCTGAGATGCTCGTTTTTCGTGTACCACAGGGTACTCGTTTTCCTCCCCCCACCTCTGCCGTAATAACATTGGTTCCTTCGCGACCCTTTCCTCGTCCGCCTCCATTTTTCCATATGGGTCCCTCATCAAATCGAGACTACTAAACCGAGGCTCCGAGTTGCGGAACTACCAGCACAACAGGTGCATACCATCCTTGCACAACGGACAATCCCATCATCCACCTTTTCGCGAAGTGGAAGGCCCCGTGTGGTGCTCGCTTGGTATGGGATACCAACGTATTACCATCATACGCTCGTCCCCCTCCCCCCCCTAAACTGGCAGTTGGGCTGCCCTGCCTTTAGTGGCGGATCAAAACAAAAAAAAAACATTCTTCGTACACCCAGCGATTCACCCCACAAACGCTACTTTTTACCTAACACCTCTACACGTTCCCCCTTTGGTTGGTTGGGTAGATGGGACTTTCAATCCTTCGCCCCGCTTCCCTACCATGGAGTGCTCCCCGCCTAGGAGTATCAACCTGCTACACAAAAAAAAAGACAAAAATAAATAAGCATCATTTGACAAATCTGGTCTGTCGACCTCCTGTAACAAACCTCAGCAGACCACCCTTTTTTTCCCATATTATCTGCGCCTCACCATTTTGTGTGCTCCCCTCCCCCCCCGTCCCTCCCCCCTCATCTTTTGGGCCAAGCTCCTACACTCCCCCCCATCCTCCCTCTTTCGTTCCCCACCCCCTGCAACCGCACGTCATGCACAGCCGCGCGTTTCAATCTTCTCATCGCGTGTTTATACAGTCCGTCTGCGCATATCAAGTTGAGGAGTGCAAGCGTTCACCAGCCTGAGCCCCCCTCCCTTCCTCACTGCATGATAAATCGGTGGGGAGTTTTGCTGTCTGTGCAACGTACATTTTGGGTCCCTCATAATACCATTCGAATACCATGTCGCTGTGGACACGACACACATCTACACATCCCCACACTCTCCTACACACACCCTCCAAATGCAACACCCACACTATCCACACCCGCCCACACACACGCACACACACACGCACCAACCACGCCCCTCGCACAGCACCAGCCAAATCTCTCCCCCTACTACACCCTCATCACGGGCATCCACGCCCACACACATCCACGCACACGCTCTGCACCTTGCAGCGTCTCCTAACCGCATCACACACACATATGCCACGCACAACACACCTTCGCCACGCACTCGCATCCACGGACCGCGCGCCGCGTCCTGCGCACCCCCCACCGTAACCACGCACAACACAACCCACATCCACACACCACACCTCACCCGCAGTTGCCACTCTTCTATGCCCCCGCGCGACATATATCAACAGAGACCATCTTCATTGCATCTTCAACTCTTCTGTACGCTCTCGGCACACAATAAACACAAGAGAGACAATCAATCCTACACAGCAATAGTACAGGCTACAGGCAATCATACCTATCACCAACACCGAGTGAATGCACATGTTTCCGCGACAATCCTCGCCGAGCGTTTGGCCACATGATGTTTTCTTCCTTTCTCTTCCCGTCCCCCCCCTTCTGCTTACCCTTCCCCCCTGCCCCTCT
>JADBJO010035733.1:2500-5000 GCA_016801955.1 Conus betulinus | reverse complement strand
TAGCAGGGGAGGGGGAGAACGGAGCCTGTCCCCGAACGCCTCGCCTCGCCTGCTCGTTACCACGTGCCGGACCACGACCCGATGGGACGGGGACGGGCGCGTCCTTCGCGAGATGAACCAGGCGTTACTCTTTCTGAGGCCGAAGGGGAGGGAGCCTCCTGTCCCACGCACCTAGGGCCCTCGTTCCGGGTTGGAGAGAACCGGCGAGGTCGCTCTCCCACCGTCGTCACCGATGGCACGCCACCATCTACGGACCGTCAAGACGCCGACCGCGCAGAGACCCAACGTGTCCGTCGGAGTAACCGCGGCAGCCGTTCGAACTCACACTGGGACTCGGCGCAAGCGGGAAGCGCTGCAGCCGGAGTGGCGGGATCGATCAATTATCGCGCACCCTTTACCGCCGGCACCGGCTCAGACCTCGCACGCCGAGCGCTCGCGTAAAATGCCGAAGGAGTAGTATGCGTGTACGGAACGGGGCGGACGCGCCGGGGCGAGCAGCCGGGCGAGACCCGGCCGCGATTCAGCTCGCCGCCCGTTCCCACACCTTAAGCAACTTCAACCCGCTGCGGAAGCTCATGACGGCCGCCGCGCTACCTAATCTTCAGCCTTAACGTGGCGGCGCCCCCGCCTTTCCTGCTCTGGCGCCTTGCCGAGAAGTCTGGTATGACTGACAGTGACTTGTAGTTGCCCAGAGGGTCACGTTTGATAGGTCCTTCCCCCCCCCCCCCCCCCCCCCCCCCCCCCCCCCCCCCCCCCCCCCCCCCCCCCCCCCCCCCCCCCCCCCCCCCCCCCCCCCCCCCCAATGGGGTTTTCCTTGGGGGAGGGGTGGGGTGTTTTCCTCATCTTACTCTCTCGATTGTTGTTTATTACCAATATATTCTCGTTATTCTCTATACCAGTTGTTATTATTTATTTATTATATTATTTATTTATTTATTATTATTTGTTACATATTATGATTCTTATCGTTATAATTCCTTATGTCGTTCTTCTCACTGTCTGATTGCTATTTACTACCAGTACATTCTCGGAATTATCGTTGTTCTCTATTCGTTATTATTAGTGTCATTATTTTTATTAATTTATTTTATTATTTATTTATTGATTGCTTTATTTATTGTGTATGACTCTTATTGTTATAATTGTATGTTGCTGTTGTTGCTGTCACTGTTATCATTATTATCATTATTGTTATTACTATCTTTATGGTCATTGTTATTGTTGTGATATTGTGACTGCTATAGGTATTATCATTATGTTATTATTTATTAATATTGCCATTATTACTGTTCTCTTTTGTCTCTGTGTTGTTTTTTTTTCTTCTTCTTTTGGGGGTGGGGGTGGGTGTGGGTGGGTTGGTGCTGCATCTTCGGCCTCCGGTCTTCCCCCTCCCCCCAAGCAACATCTTCAGCCTTAAGTGAGTGGCCAGACAGACACAGCTGTTATAACCAGCTCATCACCATCATTTCTAGTCTTTTACTCCTTCCTCTTCTTCATCACGTGATGATCGTATGCACATACAGGCATATATCTTCACGTGGACCCGGATGGGGGGGGGGGGGGGCTGGCTGGCTCCTGCATCTTCAGCCTTAAGTGAGCGGCCCGAGAGACAACACAGCTGGTGCAACCAGGTCCTCATCATCCTTTCTATTCATTTTCTTCTTCTTCTTCTTCTTCATCTTGCCATGATGAGGACCATGACATATGCACATACACATGTCGATCTCTTCGCATGGCAGGCTTCCTGCATCTTCAGCCTTAAGTGAGCGGCCCGAGAGACAACACAGCTGGTGCAACCAGGTCCTCATCATCTTTCTATTCATTTTTCTCTTCTTCTTCTTCTTCTTCATCTTGCCATGATGAGGACCATGACATATGCGCATACACATGTCGATCTCTTGGCATGGCAGGCTTCCTGCATCTTCAGCCTTAAGTGAGCGGCCCGAGAGACAACACAGCTGGTGCAACCAGGTCCTCATCATCCTTTCTATTCATTTTCTCTTCTTCTTCTCTTCATCTTGCCATGATGAGGACCATGACATATGCGCATACACATGTCGATCTCTTGGCATGGCAGGCTTCCTGCATCTCTTCAGCCTTAAGTGAGTAGCATCTTCAGCCTTAAGCGAGTGTGGCAAGAGAGACGCCACAAGTTCATGATCATTTCTGTTGTTTGTCTCACCTGTGATGATGATCAGGACGAAGACGTGTACATATATTTATAGGTATATATACATATATACCTCAAGGGCTGGTTTTTGCTGCATCTTCAGCCTTAAGTCAGTGGGAAGTGTGTGTGTGTGTGTGTGTGTGTGTGTGTGTGTGTGTGTGTGTGTGTGTGTGCAGTTAGCCGTGGCGCTCTCTCTCAGCATCTTCAGCCTTAAGGTAGTACGCTTTTCCTCTTGGCATCTTCAGCCTTAAGGCAGGCAGTACGGTTTTTCTCTCTGTGCTCTCGGCATCTTCAGCCTAAAGGTCGCCTTAGCTTAGGAGAGAGTGTGCC
>JADBJO010035732.1:5000-11909 GCA_016801955.1 Conus betulinus | reverse complement strand
ATGATTTTCACGACACTTGTAAAAAAAAATATCCATCCAGAAATCAGGTGCCGATTGAATTTTTTGAAGTTAGCTGTACATTTATTTGCCGAACACTGTTAGTTACCTTGGGAAATTACTCCAACTTCAATAAAAACCAATGACTCTGTATGCTAAGTTTCTTGAGAGATGTGCAGAGAGAGAGAGAGAGAGAGAGAGAGAGAGAGAGAGAGAGAGAGAGAGAGAGAGGAGAGAGAGAGAGAGAGAACGCAGGTTTATTCATGTAAAGGCCATTGCCCTTTATGAAGGGGGGCATAAAGAACATAGCAGCTGTATATGAATATTACAGAATACTAGAAAATGTGGATGGACTTTCTCTCACGAAATCATAACTGATCAAAACTGAAATGGCTTGAACAAGCAAACTGAGAAATTTCTTACTATGCTTTCTTTCTGGGGTGCCAGAAAGAGACTCAACCGAAATTGACAGGGATCCCTGCGAAACTTTGTTCGTATGCATTGCGCTCTTAGACTAAGAGATTTATAGCGGCGTAAAACAGAATACACTTCGTCTTCTTTACCGTTTTGGCATTGTAGACAAGTCATATCCATCCAAGTATGTTTACTGTAAAGACGCTGGTACTGAGCAAGGTCTGAAATTCTCAGTCTGAATTTGGTCATAATAAATTTTAAAATGTCCCATACATGGTAAATCTATCGCTATTTCTGACATAATAAAAGTCCCATTCCTGCCAACTGCATGCAACGAATCTGCCTCTAAATTCATATAGAAATAATCGATCATTTTGCACCTCTTGGTTTATCAAAACATGAACAAATCCAAATTAATCTAATTTACAACGAATATTTGGAACCCAATTTCTTTTGTTTCTTGCACCTAGGTCGTAAAACATCTTTTCAGGCTTTCCGTGGTAATCTATGATTCATTTTCGTTAAGCAGTATTAAATACAGCTTAATATAAAACTTGAACAAGCAAGGTATCTATTGACAAAGGCATTAGGTGTTCTCATTTCAGCACCAAAAAAATCTTTAGGGGGAGAGAGAGAGAGAGAGAGAGAGAGAGAGAGAGAGAGACAGAGAGAGAGAAGATAGAGAGAAAAAGATATTAAAAAAAAAAAAAGAAAGAAAAAGAGAGAAAAAAAGACGATCATCCTGAACGTTCGCTTTTTTACATTAAATTTTTCGCTTTTAGACGATTATTTTTTTCCCGCTGTTAGACATGCGCTCCAACTGAATATATTAAGATGTTTGCGTTTTTCGTGTGCACCTATGCTACCCGTGTGCAACCAAGGTGCCGTCATTCCATATCATGAAGGCCACACGCCACCAAAACGATAGACAGATGGATAGACAGACACACAGATAGAGAAGTAGACTGGCATGACGAGTGGAAATCAAATTTCAGACACAATAAATCTGTTGAAAATCTTATCCTTGTGCCTGTCTGTATGCACAGAAAAACCTACTCACGGCGTTGATGTAAGGATTTCTGGTGTTTTACCTATATGCGTTCTTTCTCAGGTCATCCCCCGACCGCCCCTCCCCTTCCCCCTGGATTACACACACAGAAAGTTAGAATTTTCTCTACCTCCCACCCCCCCCCCCTCTCTATGTCAAAGTCCTCTCTCACACGGGAGTTTTTTTTCTTTCTTTCCTTTCTTCTTTTCTTATTTTTGTCTGTCTTGTATGTCTCTCTTTATACACCGGATGTAAATGGCCCCACGATCAATCATACAGACACTTTTTCCGGGTCGAAAGTTGACTTCAGTAGTGTGATTGAAGAACTCGTTTAAAACGGTGAATTTTGACCAGCTACCTTGGTGCAGTGGTAAGCGTAACGGCATTCCGAACTGGAAGGACGAGGGTTTCGATCCTCACACAGTTTACTTTCATCCATTTCATTCTATGCGTCTTCGCGTATTGCGCAAATTATCTGATTTTTTTTTATTCAATGTTACGTTTGCGTAAAAAAAAAAAATGTAATGAATACATACATAGCCACATATCGCTAGCAGTTACTTGTGTTTCACAGGGTTCCATTTTACTGTAACTATTGGAAGCGAAAGATATTGCATCTACTTGTGTTCCATCACCACTGTCATGAGCATGTTCCCAGCTGTGATGTAGGCAGTTGTGGAGGAAAGCTGGTGGTCTCACTCCTCCTGTCACTTCATGTTGGGGTCTAGAGTCTAGAGATGGTTTGTGGAATAAACGTTCAACTGAAAACGAAATCATGCACAAAATACAAAGTGTAACCCACCTCCTCAAATCAATTGCTTAAAAAAAAAAAAAGAGCGACGGAAAAAAGTAAGTGTCGGTCGATTTAAAGAGCTAGTGCTCCAATGTGATGTGATTTCTACGCTAACTGAGGACAAAGAGTTAGCACTGAGGGGCCATCCCAGCTCCTCGCCTTAAACAGCTCCTTAAAGTGACCGTCCAGGTAGATCAGTGAAGTTCACTCTGACCGTTACCATAGACCTTGAAGATCTCGATGTGACGGCTGGAAAAATCTGGGAGGTTCACAGTCTCTCACCAAAGAACCCTGGAAGAGCTCTCCTTGAAGTGACTGACTGGGTAGATCAGGGAGGTTCTCACAGACCTTCACCATAAACCTGAAGACTTCTAAGTGACTGGCTGGGCAGATCAGAGGTTTTCACAGACCCCCCTTTGTCCTCCCCTCAGAACTATTGCAGACAACAAGTCAGCATCAGTCTCTAAAACCGACGCTAGCAGCATGCATCCTGACATATATGATTCTTAATGTTCGTTTTACGTGTTCTGTGCTCAAAATCAGGCGGCAGTTTTGGCACGTTTTTGTCGCACTCGGAACAATAGTATTGCACCGTTATGGCGTTCGTGATTTGTTACTGTCGACTCAAAAGCACCTCCGAATATCACATGAGCATTGCGCATGTTTGTATATATTCACGGCATCATTTACAGATTTCACATTATTATTGATCGGCCTATTCAGTTCTGACACTTTAATTGCCTCGTCACAATAAAAGCCTCGTCTTTTTTGGCCTTTTTTTGGGTGGGGGAGAAGGGGAAGGGGGGGGGGGGGGGCGACAGACAGTGATGGGTGGGGTGAGGTGCAACATTTTTGTTGTGCATTGGAGGAGAGAAGAGTAAAGGTAGGATGGGAAGCTTCTAGCCTGCTGTGCCAAGGTCAGAATGAGAATAACGTGTGTTTTATCTTAAGTGATGTAAAGATATGATAACATTTTAAGTGACTGCACTGTGAAGCCAGCACAACGTGAGGGAACTGATAGATAAAAAGTGGTGGTGGGGAAAGGGGAGAAGCAACGAAGGACACCTGTGGGAGAGAGTGAGGGGGCTAGCTGAATACAGAGACAGGTACCTGACTCAATGTGGTCTACCTTCAAAACAGAGTTTTGGATTGGGCTGTTGGTACACACCGGTTATAGTAGTTACTATGATGGGAAACGCGTGCACTAGTTATTCTTTCATGATTTAGAAAAACAAAAAATCCCTCATCGCCCTTCCTTCTTCCCATCCATACCCCCTCCTCTATCATTCCCGATGTTCACCCCCCTATCTAACCACCGCCACCCTCCGCCACCTTGTGCAAACACAGGTGTCCACCCTCCAGAACTTCTTTGGGTGTAAAGTCCACACTGTATTACGTTATCTCCGAGCCTCTTAGTGTCACAGCTGGTCATTTTCGCTCTCACTTAATTAGCTTTCTTAGTTTATCACGTGGTGATTCAGGTAAGCGCAACTATAAAAACGGCTGCAGAGGCTGCTTGGTATTTCACAAGGCAAAAAGTGTGCAAGAAGTGTGGCAGGCAGATTCAAGGAAAGTTTTGTGTTCTGTGACCATGATCGTCAAGTTTAAAAAACAATTCGCCATGGAGAACCCAGAAATGGTAAGCAATTTGACTCAAATTTTGTGTACATTCTGAGTTTTGTAGGATTCGCTACTGTTTGCTAATTTTTTTTTCACACATCTCAGTATGCGTTTCTCTTTTTTTTTAATCTCGGCAAATTCTTTCATTGCCCTTTGCGCGCATGTTTTGCTTTTATCCTGTCTTTTTTTTTTAAGCTAGCAGGAGCATCAGTCAGCTTGTGTATTATACTTTTTCGTAATTTCCCATCGAATGATTTGTTCTTGTCGCTTTTCCCCGTCATTCATTCGTTCTTTATTCACATGTTTGATAAATTGTTTCTTTTTTCTTCCTGTCTTTCCTTCACAAATTGTTTTTCCTGTCAATGCATCCCTCTCTCTCTCTCTCTCTCTCTCTCTCTCTCCTCTCTCTCTCTCTCTCTCTCTCTCTCTCTCTCTCTCTCTCTCTCTGTATATTTCCCCCTTTTTTTTTCTTTCTTATTCACTCATATCATGGACTAGTGAAGCGTTATTTTCGTGAGGTAATTTCTGTCCTAGTTCACGGACTCGATAGCATTTTAGCACACGTTTGTAGTACAGCATTTCGAGTGCATGTTTAAGAAAGTACTGGAATGCACGTCCGATAATATCATCAATGTCCGTACTCAGAATTGTATAAAAATGTACATTCCACCTATCGTTATTGTAGAATAAGCGTCAAGGAATAGGCAACACTGTGTCATTCAGACAGAACAGAAATGACTATTTCAACCATGGTCACAAAACGACATTGGGAAGATTAATTATGCTGGTGTTTCATAATTATACTTTGATTTACACCTTGAGAAAACCATAAACAGGTATAATAGAATACTAATCTTTATCAACAGAATTTGTGGACAGTGTATTCAAAATTTCCAGTCGAAATAGGTCTCTTTTTCTTTTTTTCTTCAAGACCAGTATATGATCATATGTCGATGTACGAATAATTGCTTGGTACAGTCTGTATGCCACTGAGGTGATATGGGATACCACGTGTTCATGATTTATTTAACATCATTATTTACAAACAATGGGAACAGTATTCAAAAACAATGGCTGATGTGTACCCTAAAGTATCAGTTCTTTACATGAATGAAATAATCGGCAGCCCTCAAAATCTGAATCAATTATCAATTATTCAATAGTCAATCATTTGCAAAAAAAAAAAAAAAAAAAAAGACTATCAGTAGCCTTATTCACTGAAAGATTTCGTAGCCTTTTTTTTTTTAAATCTATCAATTACCTATGTATTGGTCATTACTAAGCAAATCAGAAGGCACTTAAGCTCTTGTCACACTAACCGTTTTTCTCGCTCGAACACAAGAACAAGCCTTAATTTTTACGTTCGCTCTTTCTATCACCTTGCCAGTGTGTGGCAATACAAGGCGAGTTGCGAGGAAAGCACTATGCTGATCGACTGGCCGTAAGACTCAGGCACGGAAATCCTCCCTTCAGCGGCCACTCCATGTTGTTCATTCAATTCAGTGATTCGTTTTACCTTCGTTATTTCAATGAAGACAACTGGAAACCAAGAAATCGAAAGCAAGGACGAATCGTTGGCTGCGCTGCGACTCAGAAGACCAAAACCAACAGAAAACCAACAGGAGGCAATGGGCTGCAGACAGCATGGTCTTCAGCTTTCCTCTGACGCTTTTTTTTCTGTCGCCCATGTTTTGCTATACAGGACTATCACAGTGGTCACAAACTGTCCGAATGTCAAAAGCCTGAGCAAGAACCATCACTATTCATCCAACACTCGCCGAATAGTTTCCTTCCCCAACCATCTCAGCCACATGCGATACTTTCAACAATGAAAAACGAAATTCAAAATGAGTGGAAAAGTTGCGTCATCCTTAAAATATCATTTTTCCGAAGACGAAAGCAAACGTGATAGTTTTTTTTTTTTTTTCAATTGATTTCTGTCACAACAAAGTCCAGGCAGGAGAAATTTGGTTCATGGGATTCGCCTGTAACAATTCAAATGCAATTTTGTGCCAGTTCTTGAGAAGAATGCTCTGATTATTTCACATAAGCTGGCCTTATTCTGAGTGGTTTCCTTAAAGAGAAGAGAGGAAACACTTTGCAAGAGAAGAGCCACTTTGGGGGGCCCTTTGGGGGGGGGGGGGGGGGGGGGGGGGGGAATTCGGGACGCTATGTCTTGACAGGATCTACAGACGACGAGTGTTGATGAGAAAAGGGGGAGGGTATGGGCGCCAGTGTGCGCGCACGTCCATGCACGAATGAGTGTGTGTGCGTGTGTGTGTGCGTGCGTGCGTGCGTGTGTGTGTGGTGTGTGTGGGGGGGGGGGGGGGGGGGGGGGGGCGTGACGGAATCGGGGGCTGCTTGATTTAGCATTGGTCAGTGTGCCTTCTTTATCGATCATCAACACTTCATGCCTTGGCGCACGAGTATTGTCGCGCTTTTTGCTCCTTTGAGCCTTTTATGTATTTGTCTTTTTACTTTGTCAAGGTGCTTTATCCCATGTGGAAGAGAAAAAAAAAAACTTCAATTAGAGGATGAGACAGAGTATTTGACCTCGGACGATTGGTGGCAACCTATACAAATCCCTCTCTCTCTCTCTCTAATTGTGTATGCGTATGTCTTAGAGAGAGAGAGAGAGAGAGAGAGAGAGAGAGAGAGAGAGAGAGAGAGAGAGAGAGAGATGAGGGAATTTGACGGTGACTCCGACGGAGACGGAGAGAAAGACAGACGACAGACAGACAAACAAACAGAGAGAGAGAGAGAGAGAGAGAGAGAGAGAGAGAGAGAGAGAGAGAGAGAGAGAGAGAGAGGAAGAGAGAAGAAGGGGGGAGAAAAAAACTTAAGGAATTTCACAGTGACTTGGCTACATAGGGGGATAACGTAAAGGCAACGGTTCATCCCTCTGTCCACTCTCCCGTCCCCCTTCACTTCAGCTTCCCATGATCGCCTTGAAGTGTCATGTGTGCTCGGCCAGTATAAAGACAGCGCTAAACCTTGATCTGGGACTGCTACACGATTTGTTTTTATGCTGAAAATT
>JADBJO010035731.1:0-11909 GCA_016801955.1 Conus betulinus | reverse complement strand
TGAGGGAGGCGAAATTCGCAGCTGAGGTGGCAGACCGAAAGGCGGAGGAGGTGTCGGCCTACGTCAGGAGGAACAACCTGAGGATCTTCGCAAGGTGCTGGCGCTGTTCCGCGACAAGCTGCAGGTGAAGGTGGACAGAGGGGACATTGAGGCTGTGCACAGACTGGGTGGTAGGAAAACTCGTCCAGTGGGGGGGAAAGAGGGGCCTCCCGGGGAATCATAGTTCGGTTTGTCTCCAGGAAGATACGAGACTCTGTGTTGTACGCCAGATCAAAACTGAAAGGCACAGAACTGTGATTGTGGAAGATCTGACCCCTCGCGCTTACGCCTTGCTGTGCACCGTCAGAGACGATACATCAATCTGTAAACAGGCGTGGACCAAGAACGGCAAGGTAGTCATTAAGACGGTGACCAACAAAATTGTTGCCATAGACTCGCTGGCTGACCTGGCAGAGCACAGACGCGCGTGTACCGGAGCACAGAGGGTCGTGTCGTCTGCTACGGACAGTAAGTGATTCCCCTCACGACAGCGGACAATCGAAAAGTTAAGTTGTGTAGAATTGTGCTGCACTTTAAACGTTTAATGTCTGAAAGTTTGGTCGATGTTGTGCGTTTTGTGTCTATCTGTAAGTTGTAACATTGTCATAACTTTATTTTACTCGGCAATCGTCCCCTAAACAACATGACGTGTCTTTTGTTTTGATCACGTGACTGGATGCGTTTGCCGTGTGCTTTTTTTTTTTTTTTTTTTTTTTTTTTTTTTTTTTTTTTTTTTTGTCGCACTTGGTCATTGAAAATATACGACCCAAAAAACATCAAATGAAAGGCCAGTGGCGATCTATTTTCTTTGTGCAAATGCTATAGCTGTTGCAGTCGAGTTTTCTTTAAATCGTTTATTTATTATTTTTGTTCAATTTTGTGTGTGTATCATTGGCAGCTGCGAAGCTATCACGTGTCCGACATAAGGGTTCGGGTCAAAATGAAAGCGGGTCGTGTGAATGTTCGGATGGCTCTGTCGTTTCCAAAGTGTGTTAGGCCTCGTGTTCTCTGCCTCATGGAACTCATATTCATTCTTAGGGTTGGGATAGCAGCGGATGACCCAGTTTTGCTCAACGGAGGTGGGTAGTGTTTGTTTGTTTGTTTGTTTGTTTGTTTTTGTTTTATGCTATTTTTTCAAGGGGGTAAGTGTTGATTTTTTCTCTTCGTCACTTTCTGGAAGTTCGACAGTGTATATCAAAATGGCGGGTCAGAGTTCAGGTGGATTAGTTACAGAGTCATGTGCACAAGGAAGCTTATATCTCTGTGGGTGTGTTTGTGTACTAGCTGGTTTATGCTTTTACTTTTTTGTGTTGTCTGTGTGCAAGAAAGATTCAGAAGGGATTAAATATTGGTTGGTTGACCTCATGAATTATTCATATGACACAATCCTAGTTTGTAGGTTGATGGCTGGAAAATGTGTGATGGCTGGAAAATTGTTTACAAATCCTTTTTATTATTTTACTACTGCTTTGTCAATGTAATGTTTGCTAATGTACAAGAAGCTAGGCCTTTTTGTGTGGGAGACATGAAGAATTTTATTCATGGCAAGTAGAATATGTTTTGGGGGAATGCACTGTGCTGTGGGCAAAACAATGTCTCTGTTCAAATAATGAACAGTTGCTGCTGAGGGACAGACCTGTTAAAACTAGTGGTAATAGCTACATGGTATAGTGTGTATATGCACTCATAGCAAAATGGATGGTACTAAATCATATCAGGGTAATTATGAAAGCCATGATTATGATGATTGTTCAAATGCATGCTGTTGTAAAGTATATTCCTTTTTTCTGCCCATTGTGACATTGAACTGGATTCCTGCTTGTTGCTTTTATTTTTCTTGTGGCACTTGATGGTCTTTTATGTAATGTTTTTGACTACAGTGAAAACACTATGGATTCAGTAGGTAACAAGGTAAACATGTTAACAATTTCATCATTGAACTGTCAAGGTCTAGGGAATTATCAGAAAAGAAGAGATATATTCCATTATTTAAGAAAAAAGCAATACTCTATATATATGCCTACAAGATACTCATTTTGAAAAAGATACAGAAAAGTGTATAAGAGCAGAATGGGGATACGATGCTTTTTCTCCTCATACAGATCTAATGCTCGAGGAGTAGCAATACTATTTAATAATAATTTCGAATTCAAAATAACTAAGGTAGAAACAGACATGCAGGGTAACTTTATCATCATATTATTTACAACAAATGAAAAGGAACTGTTGCTAGTAAGTGTATATGGACCAAAACAAAGATGACCCAGCATTTTATGATGAACTCACAAAAACAATTAAAAAATACAAAAATAATAACGTTATTGTGGTGGGGGATTTTAATATGGTACTAGAACAGGAAATTGATTGTTACAATTATAAACATATAAATAACCCAAAAGCTAAAAAAGCAGTTGAGGATATGATACAAGATTTGTCATTAGCAGATATATGGAGAGAAAACAACCCTGATTGTAGGAAATACACATGGCGTAGACCTACCCCCTTGCAACAAAGTAGGCTAGACTTCTTCCTTCTGTCAGAATATTTAATCTGGTATTTTGAAGATACTGACATTTTACCAGGCTATAGATCTGACCATTCACTAATTACACTAAAGCTTCAATTTGGAAAGGAGATTAAACACAAAACTCTTTGGAAATTTAATTCATCTCTACTAAAAGATAAAGAATATGTAGATGGAATAAATAATCTAATAGAAGAAATAACAGAGGAATACACAGATAAAGATGAGGGGAGTGATATTAATACTGACAATAGGCAAGATGAAAACTGGTCGAAAAGTTCAGACCCTAAACTAACAGTGTCTGATCGGGTCTTCCTTGACTTCTTACTAATGAAGATAAGAGTAAAATCCATCCAGTATGCCACAATTAAAAAAAGAGAATCACAATGTAGAGAAAACAGCCTTATGCAAACTATTAAAGATATTGAGAGTAAAGAACTTAAATCAGAGGAGGATTTGAAGACAATTGAAGAGAGTAATAGAGAATTGATATTACTAAGAGAAAAGGTTATGAATGGTGTACTACTAAGATCAAAGGCAAGATGGGTTGCAGATGGGGAAAAGGTTAGTAAATATTTCTGTAGTTTAGAAAAGCGTAACTTCATTAGCAAACAAATTGTAAAACTACTGGATGGACAAGGTAATACACTGGACAAACCAGAAGACATAAAAGCTACAGTAAAACAATTTTATGAAGATCTATACCAAAAAAGATCAACTGTGAAATGCAGTATTGAAGATTTGGTGAATAAGATACCAAAATTAACAGAAGAACAGACTAAATCATTACAAGGCGAAATAACAATAGAAGAAGCAGGGATTGCATTGAAAAATATGAAGAATGGAAAAAAGCCCTGGATCGGATGGGTTTGGAGCTGAGTTCTTTAAATGTTTTTGGAAACAAATTGGTGTGTTTGTAACCCGAGCTCTAAATGAAAGTTTCAGAGAAGGCGAACTATCAAACACCCAGAAAGAAGGTATTATAATTTTGTTTACCCAAAGAAGGAAAACCAAAAGAATACATAAAAAACTGGAGACCTATTTCACTTTTAAACCTTACATACAAAATTGGCTCCACTTGTATTGCCAATAGAATTAAAAAAAGTTCTCCCATCACACTGATTAGTGAAGACCAGACAGGATTTGTCCCCAATAGATATATAGGTAGTAACATTAGGTTAATTTATGACATAATACACCATCTCAACATAAAAAATATCCCAGGGATGCTAATTAATTTAGACTTCGAAAAGGCGTTCGACTCATTAGATTGGGATTTTATGCACAAAGTGCTAGAGGCTGTAGGTTTAGGTAAAGATATATGTAAATGGATAGAAGTATTCTACAAAAAACATTAAGTCTACTGTTATAGTAAATGGCCAAACATCATCATGGTTCTCAATAGAAAGGGGTTGTAGGCAAGGAGATCCAGTTTCACCATATATCTTCGTATTATGTGCAGAAATATTATCCGTAATGATCAAAGAAGAAAATAGTATTGAAGGTATACAAATTGGGGAGAAACAACACAAGATATCACAATTTGCTGATGACACTCAACTGATGAACACAGGGAATAAGAAATCATTTGAAAAATCCATCGAGATTCTTGATAGGTTTGGGAAAACATCAGGTTTATTCTTAAACAAAGAGAAAACACAAGTAATTTGGCTTGGAAGACAAAAGCATAGTGAAATAAGATATATGGAACATTTAAAGATGATCTGGAATCCAAAAGAATTCAAAATATTAGGAATTTGGTTTTCTCAGGACTTAAAACACATGGAAAAAAGAAACTACAAAGATAGAATGGGTAGAAGTGAAGGCACTATTTAAAATTTGGCTTAAGAGAATCATTACCCCCTTAGGAAGAATTGCTGTCTTAAAATCATTAATTCTGTCAAAACTAACTTACCTATGGTTGATGCTTCCAAATCCACCTGACACATTTGTTAAAGAATTACAAGATTTATGTTACTGGTTTGTATGGAATAAAAAACAAGATAGAATTAGTCGAAAAAAACAGTTATTAAAGATGTACAGGATGGTGGGTTGAATCTACCTGACATAAATGCTCTCATCACTGCATTAAAATTAACATGGATAAAAAGACTGAGACAAACAACACACAGATGGAGAGACATGTTGATTTTTTCATACCCAGTTATTGAGAACATTGAGAAGTACTCTCCCAATCATCTGTGCATTATCACTCAAGACAATGTTTTCTGGAAACATGTATTCATGTCATATATAAGCAGTTCTACTACAAAATAAAACCAGAAAATGCTAGAGAACTACTACTTGCAGAACCAATTCTTTACAATGAACATATCAAAATAGGTAATAAACTGTTAAAAACACAAAAAACTGGAACAACAGAAATGTATTTAGAGTATCTAATTTTTTCAAAGCCAATGGAGATTCACTATCCCATGAGGAATTCAGAACAAAGTATAACATTGAAATAGATTTCCTATCTTATGGTGGATGCATATTATCCATTAAAAAATACATCAGAGAACAAGGGTTTGAGAATGAGATAAAAGATAACATTGAAGCAGAAGTCAACACAGCACTAAAGAAAATATATTCTGTAGATAAAGGTTCCAAAACTTATTACAGAGTTATAGTAAAAGATAACTGGGAACCAAACTGTTGTGCAAAATGGACGGACGGAGAAGCTAAATCGGCAGATACCTTGGAAGAAATGCTTTAGAAAAGTTCATCAAATTAAGGATATTAAGCTAAAATGGATGCAAATAAGAATAGTGCATCGAATAATTGCAACAAATGTAGTTCTGAAAGAAATGGGAATAGTAGAAAGTTATAACTGTAGTTTCTGTGATGAGGAGAAAAAAGACAGCATTGAACATATGTTCTGGAGATGCATACATGTCAGTGAATTCTGGAAATCATTGCAAGAATTAATAAAAGGAAAGTGTTTAAATAGCGAATAATAATGTCTCTGACTGAAAACACAATAATATTTGGAGCAGATGACAATTCCACAACTGATACAACATTTGATCTTATAATTCTGATAGCCAAACACTACATTTTTAGCTGTAAAATAAATAAATGTAAGCCTTCATTAGCAGTATTTCTAAAAATACTTAAGAGAAGATATAATCTTGAAAAAATACATAGCAACTGTACAATTGAATATGCTAAAATTTAACACTAACTGGATCAATTATGAAGTATTATTTGAAAATTGATAATCCAAATTATAAGATACCTGGATTTGATATGTGCATGTGTATGTGTATCATTAAATGAAAAGAAGAGAGAAAGTGGGGGTGTGGGTGGATGGGGAAGGGAGGGGGAGTAAGTGGAGTGAGCGGATGTGTTTGTTTGCCATTATGTGCTTGTAGTTAGCAAAAACTCAGAGGATTGTGTCTTGTGATTTTTGTTTGTTTGTGTATGTGTTTGTATACCCAACAACAACAACAAAAAAACTTTCCTCAGCATACATTGAACTCTCACTCAGATCCATTCAAACAGAAAAAAAAAAGATAACTCATCTGTAATATGTTTCACGGATTTTTTTTTTTTTTTTTACCACAATATTGTCAAACATATACAAATATGATTAATAACAAAAAAATATGTGGTAATTTGCATCTGAAAATGTAAAGCAAAGAGAAAGATCATGTTGATGAAAGAATGGAGAAGAGAGAAAGAAGGAACTGTGGAATGGAAGAAATGAAATAAGTGACGAGGGGAAGGCATACATTTTCGGCAGATTTTAAGCATGCTGATACACTTCACATGGACAAACAACCTTAATAATGATTGATATGTAATTATTATATTGAAATCAATGAGGAAGGGAATGCACGTATTTTCGTCAAATTTTGCTTAGTCAAATGGAAAACAATTTTCGTCTTTTTTTTTTTTGCCGGGGGTGGGGTGTAAAAGGAACCTGAACATGATGCATTGATGAAAGTAAAATACGTACGTTATGACCTTACAGCAAACCTGAACATGATGCATTGATGAAAGTAAAATATCTACGTTATGACCTTACAGCAAACCTGAACATGATGCATTGATGAAAGTAAAATACGTACGTTATGACCTTACAGCAAACCTGAACATGATGCATTGATGAAAGTAAAATACGTACGTTATGACCTTACAGCAAACCTGAACATGATGCATTGATGAAAGTAAAATACGTACGTTATGACCTTACAGCAAACCTGAACATGATGCATTGATGAAAGTAAAATACGTACGTTATGACCTTACAGCAAACCTGAACATGATGCATTGATGAAAGTAAAATATGTACGTTATGACCTTACAGCAAACCTGAACATGATGCATTGATGAAAGTAAAATACGTACGTTATGACCTTACAGCAAACCTGAACATGATGCATTGATGAAAGTAAAATACGTACGTTATGACCTTACAGCAAACCTGAACATGATGCATTGATGAAAGTAAAATACGTACGTTATGACCTTACAGCAAACCTGAACATGATGCATTGATGAAAGTAAAATATGTACGTTATGACCTTACAGCAAACCTGAACATGATGCATTGATGAAAGTAAAAAACTGTACATACGTTATGACCTTACAGCAAACCTGAACATGATGCATTGATGAAAGTAAAATACATACGTTATGACCTTACAGCAAACCTGAACATGATGCATTGATGAAAGTAAAATACATACGTTATGACCTTACAGCAAACCTGAACATGATGCATTGATGAAAGTAAAATATCTACGTTATGACCTTACAGCAAACCTGAACATGATGCATTGATGAAAGTAAAATATCTACGTTATGACCTTACAGCAAACCTGAACATGATGCATTGATGAAAGTAAAATATCTACGTTATGACCTTACAGCAAACCTGAACATGATGCATTGATGAAAGTAAAATACGTACGTTATGACCTTACAGCAAACCTGAACATGATGCATTGATGAAAGTAAAATACGTACGTTATGACCTTACAGCAAACCTGAACATGATGCATTGATGAAAGTAAAATACGTACGTTATGACCTTACAGCAAACCTGAACATGATGCATTGATGAAAGTAAAATACGTACGTTATGACCTTACAGCAAACCTGAACATGATGCATTGATGAAAGTAAAATACGTACGTTATGACCTTACAGCAAACCTGAACATGATGCATTGCTGAAAGTAAAATACGTACGTTATGACCTTACAGCAAACCTGAACATGATGCATTGCTGAAAGTAAAATACGTACGTTATGACCTTACAGCAAACCTGAACATGATGCATTGCTGAAAGTAAAATACGTACGTTATGACCTTACAGCAAACCTGAACATGATGCATTGCTGAAAGTAAAATACGTACGTTATGACCTTACAGCAAACCTGAACATGATGCATTGCTGAAAGTAAAATACGTACGTTATGACCTTACAGCAAACCTGAACATGATGCATTGCTGAAAGTAAAATACGTACGTTATGACCTTACAGCAAACCTGAACATGATGCATTGCTGAAAGTAAAATACGTACGTTATGACCTTACAGCAAACCTGAACATGATGCATTGCTGAAAGTAAAATACGTACGTTATGACCTTACAGCAAACCTGAACATGATGCATTGCTGAAAGTAAAATACGTACGTTATGACCTTACAGCAAACCTGAACATGATGCATTGCTGAAAGTAAAATACGTACGTTATGACCTTACAGCAAACCTGAACATGATGCATTGCTGAAAAAGTAAAATACGTACGTTATGACCTTACAGCAAACCTGAACATGATGCATTGCTGAAAGTAAAATACGTACGTTATGACCTTACAGCAAACCTGAACATGATGCATTGCTGAAAGTAAAATACGTACGTTATGACCTTACAGCAAACCTGAACATGATGCATTGCTGAAAGTAAAATACGTACGTTATGACCTTACAGCAAACCTGAACATGATGCATTGCTGAAAGTAAAATACGTACGTTATGACCTTACAGCAAACCTGAACATGATGCATTGCTGAAAGTAAAATACGTACGTTATGACCTTACAGCAAACCTGAACATGATGCATTGCTGAAAGTAAAATACGTACGTTATGACCTTACAGCAAACCTGAACATGATGCATTGATGAAAGTAAAATACGTACGTTATGACCTTACAGCAAACCTGAACATGATGCATTGATGATGAAAGTAAAATACGTACGTTATGACCTTACAGCAAACCTGAACATGATGCATTGATGAAAGTAAAATACGTACGTTATGACCTTACAGCAAACCTGAACATGATGCATTGATGAAAGTAAAATACGTACGTTATGACCTTACAGCAAACCTGAACATGATGCATTGATGAAAGTAAAATACGTACGTTATGACCTTACAGCAAACCTGAACACATGATGCATTGATGAAAGTAAAATACGTACGTTATGACCTTACAGCAAACCTGAACATGATGCATTGATGAAAGTAAAATACGTACGTTATGACCTTACAGCAAACCTGAACATGATGC
This sequence comes from Conus betulinus, assembly GCA_016801955.1. Classification (NCBI taxonomy): domain Eukaryota; kingdom Metazoa; phylum Mollusca; class Gastropoda; order Neogastropoda; family Conidae; genus Conus; species Conus betulinus. The sequence goes on along the minus strand of JADBJO010035731.1, from coordinate 2,817 downwards.
ATTGATGAAAGTAAAATACGTACGTTATGACCTTACAGCAAACCTGAAACATGATGCATTGATGAAAGTAAAATACGTACGTTATGACCTTACAGCAAACCTGAACATGATGCAGTGATGAAAGTAAAATACGTATTGATGTTAAAATGACCTTACAGCAAACCTGAACATGATGCATTGATGAAAGTAAAATACGTACGTATGACCTTACAGTAACATGATTTGATGAAAATTACCAGCAAACCTGAACATGATGCATTGATGAAGTAAAATACGTACGTTTATGACCTTACAGCAAACCTGAACATGATGCATTGATGAAAGTAAAATACGTACGTTATGACCTTACAGCAAACCTGAACATGATGCATTGATGAAAGTAAAATACGTACGTTATGACCTTACAGCAAACCTGAACATGATGCATTGATGAAAGTAAAATACGTACGTTATGACCTTACAGCAAACCTGAACATGATGCATTGATGAAAGTAAAATACGTACGTTATGACCTTACAGCAAACCTGAACATGATGCATTGATGAAAGTAAAATACGTACGTTATGACCTTACAGCAAACCTGAACATGATGCATTGATGAAAGTAAAATACGTACGTTATGACCTTACAGCAAACCTGAACATGATGCATTGATGAAAGTAAAATACGTACGTTATGACCTTACAGCAAACCTGAACATGATGCATTGATGAAAGTAAAATACGTACGTTATGACCTTACAGCAAACCTGAACATGATGCATTGATGAAAGTAAAATACGTACGTTATGACCTTACAGCAAACCTGAACATGATGCATTGATGAAAGTAAAATACGTACGTTATGACCTTACAGCAAACCTGAACATGATGCATTGATGAAAGTAAAATACGTACGTTATGACCTTACAGCAAACCTGAACATGATGCATTGATGAAAGTAAAATACGTACGTTATGACCTTACAGCAAACCTGAACATGATGCATTGATGAAAGTAAAATACGTACGTTATGACCTTACAGCAAACTGAACATGATGCATTGATGAAAGTAAAATACGTACGTTTATGACCTTACAGCAAACCTGAACATGATGCATTGATGAAAGTAAAATACGTACGTTATGACCTTACAGCAAACCTGAACATGATGCATTGATGAAAGTAAAATACGTACGTTATGACCTTACAGCAAACCTGAACATGATGCATTGATGAAAGTAAAATACGTACGTTATGACCTTACAGCAAACCTGAACATGATGCATTGATGAAAGTAAAATACGTACGTTATGACCTTACAGCAAACCTGAACATGATGCATTGATGAAAGTAAAATACGTACGTTATGACCTTACAGCAAACCTGAACATGATGCATTGATGAAAGTAAAATACGTACGTTATGACCTTACAGCAAACCTGAACATGATGCATTGATGAAAGTAAAATACGTACGTTATGACCTTACAGCAAACCTGAACATGATGCATTGATGAAAGTAAAATACGTACGTTATGACCTTACAGCAAACCTGAACATGATGCATTGATGAAAGTAAATAAAATACGTACGTTATGACCTTACAGCAAACCTGAACATGATGCATTGATGAAAGTAAAATACGTACGTTATGACCTTACAGCAAACCTGAACATGATGCATTGATGAAAGTAAAATACGTACGTTATGACCTTACAGCAAACCTGAACATGATGCATTGATGAAAGTAAAATACGTACGTTATGACCTTACAGCAAACCTGAACATGATGCATTGATGAAAGTAAAATACGTACGTTATGACCTTACAGCAAACCTGAACATGATGCATTGATGAAAGTAAAATACGTACGTTATGACCTTACAGCAAACCTGAACATGATGCATTGATGAAAGTAAAATACGTACGTTATGACCTTACAGCAAACCTGAACATGATGCATTGATGAAAGTAAAATACGTACGTTATGACCTTACAGCAAACCTGAACATGATGCATTGATGAAAGTAAAATACGTACGTTATGACCTTACAGCAAACCTGAACATGATGCATTGATGAAAGTAAAATACGTACGTTATGACCTTACAGCAAACTGAACATGATGCATTGATGAAAGTAAAATACGTACGTTATGACCTTACAGCAAACCTGAACATGATGCATTGATGAAAGTAAAATACGTACGTTATGACCTTACAGCAAACCTGAACATGATGCATTGATGAAAGTAAAATACGTACGTTATGACCTTACAGCAAACCTGAACATGATGCATGATGAAAGTAAAATACGTACGTTATGACCTTACAGCAAACCTGAACATGATGCATTGATGAAAGTAAAATACGTACGTTATGACCTTACAGCAAACCTGAACATGATGCATTGATGAAAGTAAAATACGTACGTTATGACCTTACAGCAAACCTGAACATGATGCATTGATGAAAGTAAAATACGTACGTTATGACCTTACAGCAAACCTGAACATGATGCATTGATGAAAGTAAAATACGTACGTTATGACCTTACAGCAAACCTGAACATGATGCATTGATGAAAGTAAAATACGTACGTTATGACCTTACAGCAAACCTGAACATGATGCATTGATGAAAGTAAAATACGTACGTTATGACCTTACAGCAAACCTGAACATGATGCATTGATGAAAGTAAAATACGTACGTTATGACCTTACAGCAACCTGAACATGATGCATTGATGAAAGTAAAATACGTACGTTATGACCTTACAGCAAACCTGAACATGATGCATTGATGAAAGTAAAATACGTACGTTATGACCTTACAGC
>JADBJO010035730.1:0-10000 GCA_016801955.1 Conus betulinus | reverse complement strand
ACACACACACGCGCACACACACACACACACACACACACACACACACACACCACTCACACAAAGCCAGCATGCTGCAAACACGAGAGGAGGGAGGGGCACGAGGTGGCTGAGGAGTGGAAATAGAGCGGGAAGAGCAGGTGGAGGGCAAGGGTGGAGAATCGCTCCCCCCCCCCCCTCACCCCCCCCCCCCCCCCACCCCCCCCCCCCCCCCCTGCGCCCCCCTAATGCCCCCAATTTCCTTCCCAAGCAGAACACACATGCTCTCAGCCTAATCGAAAAACCACCACCACCACCCACCCTGTCTTCTGCCCATCATGGTGTATATGTATGTGGGAGGCTAGAGGAGATGCACAAGGGGGACGACGTTGCGTACCCACCACAACTGGTTATTCATCACACTGAGGAACGATGACGATGATGTAGGCAACCATCATCATCATTGTCACCGTAGTTTCATAGCAGATGCTGTATACATCATGAATTGTAAAGACACAGCGAAAAAAAAAAAAAATCATGACAAGCAGACAGAATATAATATCACGAAAGGCAGTTTGCCTTTTTGACTCACACATGATGGACACGTGCAAGAAAAATGGAAAACAAAACAAAACAAGGTGACGGGGGGTGGGGCCGAGGGGGAAGGGAAGGACAGGAGGCGATGTCAATGAGGGGGCGAACCACTGATGAACAGACACAGATTTGGTTGTGCATTCAACTCAGCACGGCACTGGGGCTCGTGGCTCACCAGCAATTCTCCTATCCGAGGAGACCAGCTGTCGACTTGCTTGCTCTAGTGCCTGTCGGCGGTGCGTCGTCCTCGCCGAATCTTCACCCTTCGCTGGCCTCTCCCTCGAAAACGCTGCACTCCCTTCCCCTTTGCGCCGGGTCCCTGCCCCATTGACGCTGGCGTTTGTTCTACTCCTCGAAGTCAATAATGAATGCTACTGCCCCGTGACTTGGCACAAGTCTCGGATCACTGACTGGTATTGAGAGCGCAGTATGCCGGTAAAAGGCGAGGAAAAAAGAGAGACATCGAAAAGACGAAAAACTCTAAAGAGTGGCCAGATCACTCGAAGTAAAAACTTACCGCACAATCCATCTAGTAGGGCACCGCGTACAGACTCCTACCGCTCCTCTGCGTAGGATGGTGAAAGGCATATGGAGCTTGGTATTATCTGATTATAGTTCTGTTTCGCGTGTATGGCAAGCGCCGCGCAGGTCAAAACCACCTCCACACTCATACCTATATAGATCGTCCGTGAGAGATACACTTTTCGGGGGTTACGCGAGGCTAGGACGACGTAAGGGAATATCAAAGCAAGCGCTATCAATCATCAAGGGGAGGCGAGGCGTGAGTACATGTTTAATAATTGAAACAATTGAAGAGTCTCCCGGAAGTGTACTTTTTATATGCTGGCACACAATTTATTACAAACCGTCCGGTGTGCGTGGAGCTAAATCGTCAATTTTTTGACGGCCCTTAAAGCGGCTTGTCGCTGCGTACAGTACTGTCAAACCATGAAATAACCCAACAACCAGGCGGACAAACTAATGTCATTCGTCAAAATGTAGGGGTTTGTGTAAGTACGGATATTCCATATGATAATAGGTGAAAAAATATTCATTATTATAGGCTGCGACGGCTGGTTCTCATGGACATTCAAACAGCCAAGAAATCTTGTGGATGCTCGAAATTTGAGTTCACGAACAGGCATTTCACAAACAATGGACAATAGAGTAATTAGCAAGTCCGCCACAATATGCCGCCTGTGCCATATGACAGCATTTCGCTGACAATAAAGACAAACGGAAAAACAACGATTTCCCATACACAATACTGGAAGCCACCCGTACGCCAGACACGAAATCCCATGGATTGATGTAATACCCAGACTCACGCGGTACACCTATAACGAGATAAGCTGAAAGCATTGGGTCAAAAACGGAACTGGTGGTGAAAAGCTGCCTCAGGGCAAGATCACCCAGCAAATATGCTGCAGCCCCCGGAAACTCGCATCACTGCAGCAACCGTAGGACCGGAAGTGGCGAAGACCAAGGCAATGGGAAGAAAGGCTTACAACAAAGATGACACATCCTGACACACCACACGATTCAAAAGAAAGCTGCGGCACAAAAAAGGGAAGGAAAAAAATCAGGAACCCTACGTCGGGGCCAGCAGGCGCCGCGTGTGCAAGTCGGCGGGGTGGTCCGGGCCAAAAGACGGAACGGGCGTGGAGTGCCTCACGGTTGAGTTACTGGTTGTCTGTCTGCGCGCTGGCCTGAGAGGACGGGAGGAGGGTGGGGGGGAGATGACATATAGAGGGGGCGAGCAGCCCCCAGGGACACCGATTAAAAAAAAGGAGCGGGTTGCGTGTCATAATCAAATGTAGTGGAGAGTGGAAAAGAAGAGAGGCTCAAGGAGTCACATTTGGTTGCACTTGAACAATAAAAGTCTGCCGCTCTCGGTGGTCAGAAAGAATCGAATTCTGCGACGGCTTGTAGTGGTTGGGGTTGAGTGGGGAGGCACCAGTAGGGGAAGGGGCGGGGTTGGAAGGAGGGGTTTGAGTCACAGCCATCATATGGCGGCATCTGTGGGGGGGAGAGCGCGGGCGGCCGGGGAGGATGGGACAGGGGGGAGGCTAACGACCCAAGATTGCAAGCTACGAAACCCTCGCGGAAACGTACGAAACAACAAGCGGTGACATCGGTCTATCGAGATCCGCGGACAAAGAGAGGGGGGGGGGGTGGCGCAAAAATGAGAGGGGGGGGGGGAGGGGCCTCGATTGCAGAAAGCAGAAAGGGACAAAAAAAAACGGAGGGGGCAAAACAGGGGGGTGCAAAAAAGAAAAGATACGGACAGAAAAGGGGAGGGGCAAAAAACAAAAGAGGAAGAAGCAAAAACAAAGAGAGTGGGGGGGGGGGAAAGACAGGAAAAACAGAGACAACAAGAAAGAGACGCTAAGAAGCGGGAGCGGAGGGCTGCGAGGACGCAGCGGGTACACCGACGCGCCTGACTCTCGACAAATCGCGCTCTACAGCATCAATCTCGCTGGCAAATCAGCTGATGTGCCCTTCAGTGTAGGTGAGCGAAGACACCAAAAAAAGCATCGTGGGACAGTAATACAGACTTTGCACCCAAAACCGTGTGTTCGACAAAAGCCCAAACCAAAGAAGGGGGAATGTGAAGCAGATGAGCGTGGAATTCGTTTATATACACTCGGCAAGAATCGGCATTATTGGGCAGGGTAAGGCAGGGAGGACTGAACACAAGAGGGTACGAACAAAATGCCTTTTCTCATGAAAAAGCCCAATGGACCAAGTGGGGACACTAGGGACAGGCTACATGGTGCTTAACGAGAGGGAGGGAGGGGGAGGAAGAAACCGCAAGCGACTGACTGGATGAAACAATACTGGACCACACTCTCATTTGTCCATGGTGTATCACGAGAAGGGCCTGCAGGATCAGTATTGAGTACAACGGAACAAAGCGGGGGGGGTATTCAATCTGGCGGGATGGATTCAACTACAGCCCACACAAGTTCATTTCCAACTAATATGTTAGAGAGAAGCCAGATGAGTCACCAAACGAAGCGTTTTGGTGACGGTTACTAGCGCTCCACGCCAGGGTGCAAGGAGGAACATAAACTACACCATTCCAACAAAAAAACGGTAAAATAATGAACCTGCAAAGCGGTCGTCACCTGCTCCTTCAGGGTCACAGTGGGGCCAAAGAATGGAGAGCCGTACACATTGGAAGAAATGGTAGTAGCGGGCGTCTCGGGTTGAAACAAAATGAAATCAGACATGGGGAGCAAGGAAATACAACGTTTGGTGTAACAGTGACGGGGACAGTACAAAAACTGGCCGTGGAAGAAAGGAAATAAAGACAAGATTGAATAAACCACAATGTGCTTCCACGCTATATTCGTAGACTGGATGACAGGTGAAGTGGTCCGTGTTGGCACAGATGGGTGAGGGTAAATCGCTGCCGACTCGAGCCGCCAGGGCGAAGACAATTATACCTATGTTAGATTTAGCGCCTGTAAAACTCCCCTCCCCTTCCAGTCCGTCGGATGAGTATAATCCAAGGTCACGAGGGCTAACGCCTGCATTAAAAAGAAACTTGGCACATGCATTTCAATCTCATTTCAGTTTCTGGAGGGAGTAAGGCTATCATGTGACAGGGTAAATGTGACAGGAAAAGTGAACAAAATGCACACTGCTGTTGTTGTTGGTTTTTGTGTGTTTTTTTAAGTAACGTCGTTTCAGAAGACGGAATGGGCTATCTTAATGGTGGGATTAAAAAGAATGGGTTGCATACACAAATTTTTACCACCGGACAATTTCAGAGTTCTAAGCTAGGGAACGGAGAGAGAGAGAGAGAGAGAGAGAGAGAGAGAGAGGAGAGATTGAGAGAGAGAGAGAGAGAGAGAATTTCAAGACCTTTTAAGAATTTTAAAACTTTTTTTTCCAATAAAATACCTCATCTAGTGCATTTTTCGGCTCGATATGGTGCAATGACAAGCAATCTGGTAGTCCTTCTCTCAGAAGACTTAAGGCTTCCTGCGATAAATCTTTGTTCGACGGTACATATGCCAAAGCATCTTTCTATAGTTCAGGTTCAGCGATTGGGCAGAACGCCCAATGCTCCTTTATTCCATTCATCTATATCTTCAGGACAAACGGCAAGAGACATGCAGTACACAACACTTTTGTGACATCGGTGAGCGAACAGGTGCACTTCCACATCACCAGATGGTGCGCATGACCCTCATTAAACACCGAACAGCGAAATGAACCAATCGAAACAGCACAGAACGGTGATCTACAATCTGACTTCACATTTAACAACGCGCATAACTGACTTGTTGTCTCACCTAACATTCAAACAACCTGTACACGCAGAAAAACACTGTCTTCTCTACAAGCTAGACTGGCAACAAGAAACAACTGTGTGAAACTGAAGCACCATTCCATCAAGCAGCTGGAACCACAGAGTTTTCACTCGGGACCACTGAGGGCTGGTGAGGCTGTGTGTGTGTGTGTGTGTGTGTGTGTGTGTGAGACTGGGGCTGGATGCCCACTAGTGACCACCTTGAAAAAGCCTGGCGTTACCTGCGTCAGACTATGCTGTGTGCGGCCTTTGGTGCTTTACAGTGTTGGGCAGATCCTGCGAGACTTATTTAAAGGTAGGCCAGTCTCTGGGATCTATGTCTAATCAAGTAGGAAGGAGAGACAGAGACCGATCGCAAGACGCGATAAATGAGAGAAAGCAACGAGAGAGATGAGATCGAGTGGATGAGAGAGAGAGGGGGGTGGATCGAGACAGACAGACAGGACAGACAGAAATAGACAGACAAGACAGAGGGGGGGAGGATGAGCAAAAATACTGACATTATGCCGCACCAAAAGCACGCGCGCGCGCGCACAACCACACACACCACACACACACACACACACACACACAACAGTGTCTCTTTCGTCGATAATACAGAGGTGATACAGATGAAAGGCGTGCAAAGCAATCAATCAAGAGACAATCCAAGCAAGACAGGCTGTAAGAACCAAAGCTCTAAAACGACGTTTATGTACCTGATGACAACCATGGCAACAGATGGACCCTTTACGCAACGCCAACCAAAAGGACAAAATACTGACTCTTGACCTGTGGACGGTTGGCTGTCTTCGCTGTGCTGTGTCCTCGCCCTGGTCGGGACTGAAAACAAAAACCCGAAGAGAAGTGAGCACAGTGAGCTGTTCGTGCACAGTTGTGAGCCCAAGTCTTCAGTGGTCTGCAGCCCACAGCAAGCTGTCATCACACAGGGAATGGCTTGCAGACCGTCCCGTTAGAGAGTAGCTACACTGCCTGGGTGGTTGACTGGCGTTGTGATAATTGTCATGGTACTGGGGTGCTTACCAGTTGTCGGTTAGATCAAGACAGACTCGCAGTCAGCACCGGGACCCCCACTCGTGACCTAGCAGGCTAAAAGCAGTGCGGAGTCTCCTTTTGTGAGTGGGTGTGCTGAAGCTGACATAACATGTTGTTACAATCACGGTTGCTCGGAGTCATATACAAACTATTGAATTTTCAACAGTAAACAAATTAATGGTAAGCAATCATATACCTATAGAATGTCGTTAAAAAAAAAAGCATAATGAACTATATGAAAACATGAGTAGTGAAATCAATTCCGCGAAAAAAAAAAAAATACTCGTATCATCCAGACGGATCTACATACCTCAAAGTTTTGCAAATGATACAGACATAGAAAACACAGACAACTCAAGAGCTTTTCACACAAAAAGTTGTTTTTAACGGGCAAGCGCTTGTCGCATGGCTTCTTTCATTTCAAAACTACCTACTGCGATAGAAATATGTACAGAATCTGATCCTTCTACCATGTCTTCTAGATGTCTGAACTATCTTTGTCATCCCATAATAAATAAGCCCACACTTCTTGTTTTTTGGAAAGTAGGCAATAAAAACATATATATATATAACTATAATACCTACCGAGATGGAGAAGAGAGAGGAGAGAGAGAGAGGACAAAAAGCCAAATTTTGATGGGGTCTATAAAAAAGAATCCTCTGTATCTGTATTTCCAGATATTCTTCGCAATTATTGAGAGGTAAGGCTTTGAAATCATTTGGGCATCATCAAAAAGTCAATCAAACTACCAAAAAAACCTTTCGTGATAGTTAATTTGAAATCCCTTTGTCAACCCTCTTAAAAAATCGGTATCGTATTTCCAGTTCTTCCGCAATCTTGAGAGGTCTGTGATGAAATCAGTTGTGCAAATCAAAAAAAAAGTCAATCACAAACTAACAAACCTAACTTCGTTCGTGATAGTTAAATTGCAAACTCGGGATATTAGTTAAATCTTGTGGGGAACAGCCTATTACTGGTTTAACTCATGAATAAGCGGCCGGCAGGACACCGCTAATTAGGAACGATGAGTGTCCTCCCTTCGTTTTTCTTGGTGACGATTTGTCTTCATCCGTATCACCGCCCCATTACAGAACCTCGCTTCAAAGGCCCAGTGAATTGGGCTCTGGAGGACATCTTCCCTGAGGTTTCATTGTGAAACTATATCTTCCAGTCAACAATGGCCAAAGAATGCTACCATCACCTCGATTCACTGAGGTGATTGACTTAACAAAGCCGATGCACAATCAAAGGTCATCTAACTATCTACGCAGAAAACTTTTTTTTTTCTTGTCCTGTTTGCACAAGTCAATAACTGTTTGTTGACACAAATCTAGCAGAAAACATCAGGTAGCAGATTCTATAATCTAAAGGAACCATTTCGCTTCATTTATCCCATTACATGCTTTGTGACCCCACGGAATTTCACGTGGGACGTCATGGCTAGTGGAAGTGCCACTATCCCATGGCCTCAATGGCGGTGCGGTGAGCTATCTGGAGGTTCACCATGTCTGGGGGAGCGCGGGCATGATGAAGGTTGTTGAAGCCCATCTCTGAAGCTCCGTACTGGCGCAATTTTACCTGTCCCTGAACTGAATGTTCTAGTACCAGCTGTCTGCTTGGCGTTTCAAAAAAAAAAAAAAATCGGACCGCAAGGTCCTGGATTGCTGGTCACACTTTCGTCACCGTCAAATCCGCGTCCAAATGTACCGTGGACAACAAGACGGTGCTCCTCTTATAAATGGGATGCCCCAAATACGATTAGCTCCTCTGGAAGAGTAAAAGAGCGAGAGAGAAAGAGATGCGTGCGGATAGAAGAAAGAGAGAGAGAAGATGAGGAGAGTAGAGGAGAGATGAGGTGGCTGGAAGGAGACCGAGAAGGGATGAGGAGAGAAAGAGCAATGGGCAGCGTGAAAACCTTTAGGAACTGAAGGGAAATTCTGATCATCCCATGAACAGTAGAGGACAAAAACCAATTGGTAACAAAATTACACGAGCCCAGACAACGTAAAAACGTGTCAACCAAGGTAAAGCCCGATAAACTACAGACAGACCTGATCATCTCTAAAATTCTGACATCTAAAAAAACGAATACGCACGGTTGCGAATGTGAGAAAGGGTTACACGATGGTCAGACACGGTAGGGTTTATACAGTCGACAACCACGGGAAGCCGCAAAGAAAAGATAAAACAGGACAGGGAAAAAAAAAAGGGGGAGGGAGGGAATCGAGGGAGGCAGGGAGTGAAAAAAAAAAAAAAAAAAAAAAGAAAAAAAAAGGGGGGGGGAGAACAAGGAAATGGGGGGGGAAGGGGGGGAGTCTACGTAGCCAAGCAACGGACAAGCCTTTGCAGTCAGCGCGTCGCGTCTCAGGCAGAAGCGGGCCCGTGCTTTAATATTCACCCCAAAGAAATAAGAAAAAGGATCTGTGACCGTGGCGGGGCTGTGTATGGTCTGAGACTGTGGGACAGAAACGCAACTGAATTTGAGCGTGACGGAGAGTGCCGGTGATACGACGGTTGGCGATGAGAGTGCGGGACAAGAGCATCAGTAAAAAATAATGAGACAAAGAATGGCATGGTCCAATATGACATGGGAGGACGTGAACCAGGAAGCAGAGGCTTATGGGTAGCGAATATAAGGGTCACAGAAAGGGGGGTGCCATGATGAATAATGGGTCTGGACATAAGAGAAAACAAGCGATTCAAGCGAAAACGAGAAGCGAGGCGTCCGCGTGCGAGGTCAAACCGGACACACACAAGACACACACACACACAACCACAGCACGACATACACCCATCCATCATTCATACGAAGATCATGCGTAGTTGACAATACTCAAAAAGTAGTGTGGATATGGGCATTGACTGATGCATAAATGCATGCAATACACTCAAAATATTGCCAACAATTGACCGGAAGGACAAACACGCATGCTATCTGTCCAGATACGTCCCTCCCCCCCCCTCCCCTTCCTCCCACCCCCATCCTCCTCAAAACATGAAACCATAGCCCTCTTGGACGTGGTAGATGTATGTGCGAGACGTGTGTGCCGTATGTGTGGGAAGGGGAGGGTGGGGGTTGCATGCATGGGGTGTGCAGAGGCCATGCGGCGCCTTTGCACCTGTCCTCTCTCTCTCTCTCTCGGCTCTACTCTCTCTCACACACAACACACAAACAACACACAACCAACAGAGAGGAGAGACGGAGAGAGGAGACCTTGCGCCGCACCACACACACAAACACACACCTACACACACACACACACACCCAACCATGACACTGGTTGTTTTCTTGTGATCAGCGCCGCTCAAGACCATAATACACCTAGGGGGCGGGAATGCAGTTCTCATTTTTGAGATTGGCTCGGGAAGCTGCCAAAAGGCATTGGATTTGAGTGGGTGAGGTTTGGCCACAGAGCTGGGCCGGACGGCAAGGGTGTGGGGGCTGGGGAATGGCGGAGGGGAGGGGGAGGGCAGCAGCAGCTAGCAGCAGCAGGACGGGTGACATGATGGGAAAAGTACACGCGCCCGGAGGCACCTGGAGAGCTGACCCAGAGGAGGTCAAGGTCAGGCTGTCAACGATCTCTCGACTCGCTGACCCGTCTTGCCATATCAGGGCTACAGGCTGGATGGGGGTGGGGGGGTGGGGGGGGGGGGGGTGAGGGTTGAGTGGGTGTTTTTGAAAGAACACACGCGTGGTATGTAGGAGACTCAAGTGGTAGATGGATTGTGTGAGAAGACACTAGGAGCGGGGAGGGTAGCGCGATCAGTTGGCTGTTTAGCAGAGGCTAGGAGGAGGAATTCCCCCTAGAAATATCAGGAAGGTGGAGTGACAGGAGACAGGGCACGATGTTGAATTCAAAAGCTCAGCATTATCTGTACAGGGGGTGGTAACGTTTCTTTCTTTTTTTTAAAGAAAAATTTTAACAATTTTAAAAAAATTTGGGTTTAAAAAAAAGGGGGGGGCGGGAGGAGGGGGACGAGGCCAATTTGGGAGAAAGGGAGGGGAGAGGAGGGAGCGGCGAGAGCGGAGAGAGGAGCGAGCAATGGGGAGGAGAGGCAACCAACGATGA